>QXEO01000207.1:600000-855420 GCA_007115705.1 Dactylis glomerata | reverse complement strand
AACCGCCAACGGGGTACCTCCGTGCCCGATGACATGGAACAAGCCCACATCAAAATGACAGGACAAGCAGACAATGAACACCTCGACATCTCTTTTATTTACCATTTGTATAGCTTTTTATTTTGAGATGCGTCGTCGAATGTCCACTATGGGTATGCTGCAAATTTCCACCATGAATTATGCATGGCTTAGATTGGCGGCCCAGGCGTTTCCCTAACACATATACAAACTCCATGATCCCACAAGATTCCCAATTCATTTCACATCGCGGGCATCCATAAACAAAAGATCACGATATCAACTCAATAAGAAGTGCAATGTTGAAAGCTTGCCCCATGACAGCATGGATGGGCTAGTATCCAACTTACAACTTGCAAGCATAACAACTCAACATAAGAGACCACAATGTCAAATTTTTTAGAACAGGGAAAAAGTAAAGTGTGCCTTCCGGTTCGTGAGAGCTTTACTAACCAATTTTCGCATAACACTGTAAGAGTTTAATTTGAAGAGAAAATAAAGCAAGTCAAATTTACTTAGAATAACAAATTGCTAGTAGGTATGTATGGTGGACACTTTGGCAAAACTTGGTTTTTAGGAGTTGGATGCACGAGTAGAGCTCATACTCAGTACAAGGCGAGGGCTAGCAAAAGACTGGGAGCGACCAACTAAGAGAGCAATAATGGCCATAATCATGCCAAAGCGACAAAGTGACATTAAAAGAAGATAAGATGGCATCAAAAGTCAAAAACTAAATGATCATAGAGGCTATTGGCGACTTTGTAAGAGTCCAATATGCGGTGAGCATGCGCCAAGTCAACCCAAATAAAGCATCAAGGAGAAAACCAAAATAATGCTTCCAAACGATAAAAACAACGCATAATTTTTTCAAGGCTCATTAAGCAATCTCAATTATTTGAGACAAGTCATGCTACAGCAAACCACTAAGCATACTATCAAAAAGACATCAAGCATGACATGAAAAAGCCTAAGCCGCAGTCTACACAAGCTCCTTCTTGTACCACTTTTTTGCATAAAGCTTTTCTCTTTTCCAACACCATTTGAATTTTTTTTAAGACACCTCTTTTGATGAAAACCAATAAAGATCAGAGGCAAAAATACACCTTGATAAAGAGATATGACAATGTCTGAACGCAAATCAAGGCGAAAATGAAAACCAAAAGCTGTAGCAGAAAAAGAAGAACACTCGGTTTTTGATAAGAGTGAAAACTAGAGCGTTTTTGGCAAATAAAAAGCAATGCAACTTCTCCAAAAGAAATTTGTTGGGGTACAACCATTTATTGCAGAAAACAAACAAACTAACTAAGAAAACTAAACAACTGACACTCCAAGAAAAACACATAGTGCATGAAGCAATAAAAATATAGTGTTTTGAAAGGTGACCTGATTTTTGCCGATGAAGAAGGGGTGCCTCGGGGGCATCCCCAAGCTTTGACGCTTGTACTTCTTGGATATTTCATGGGGTGATGCATGGGCATCCCAAGCTTGAGCTTTTGTCCATTCTTCAACTCATCTCATCATTCTCCAATCCCTACACTTGAAACTTGCTTCATACAAAACTAAACACAAATCTATTAGTCATAGCATATATTCAACCTCTTTTTGCTTCAGGTTTCAACCCAAAACCACCACATATATACCATATACTACTGTAGCAACTTCCCTAAAAGTTCTGTGATCAAAAGAACTCAAAAGAAAGCGATAAAGCGGCAAACACAAATATTGGCAGAAATCTGTCAAAACAGAACAGCTGACAAAGGCCGAATTTTTGAGGGGTTTTATGTTGCTCAAATAAAAAAGTGTTCAACTAATGAAAGTTTGGATATAACCTGGGTCATATGCACAAGAATCGCAGGTCCAGAAGATATACAGAGAATTTATACGAATTTTTACGGTGCAGCACCGAAAACAGTTTTAGGACAGCAACATCCCCAAATCTTACCTCACTTGAATTAGAGGCTTCTCTTGGCACAACAACAAAATAAAAAGGATAAGGAGCGGTCATTATAGTAGTAATTACTTCCAAGACTCAAATAAAAGAAAAAGTACTGAAAACAAAACATTGGGTTATCTCCCAAGAGTGCTTTTCTTTAACGCCTTTGAGCTAGGCGCAGAAAATTGCGAATCAAGTAACATCAAGTGATGAAGCATCGAGCTCATAATTTGCTCTAAGAATAGAGTCAAAAAGTAATTTCTTCCTTTTCCTAGGGAAGTGTTCCATACCTTTCTTGAGTGGAAATTGATATTTGATGGTGCCTTCTCTCATATTAATGATGGCACCTACAGTTCGAAGAAAGGGTCTTCCCAAAATAATAGGACATGAAGCATGGCATTCAACGTCCATAACGAGAAAATCAACGGGAACAAGGTTATTATTAACCATAATAAGAACATCATTAATTCTTCCCAAAGGTTTCTTCTTAGCAATATCAGCAATAGGAACATCGTAATAACACTTTTCAAGCGGTGGTAAGTCAAGCATGTCATAAATCTTTCTAGGAATGATAGAAATACTAGCACCTAGATCACATAAAGCATGGCAATCAAAACCATTAACATGCATATCAATGATGGGTTCCCAACCATCTTCTAACTTCTTGGGAACAGAAGCTTTTTGTTTCAACTTTTCATCCCTAATTTTCATGAGAGCATTGGTAATATGCTTAGTAAAAGCAACATTTAAAGAACTAGCATTGGGAGTCAAAGCAAGATTTTGCAAGAACAAAATAACTTCAAATATATTGCAGCCATCAACATCAAAATCATTAAAAGAAGTAGAGCTATCATCTCCTACACTCCGAAAAATTTCAGCACTCTTTTGAGAAAAAGTTTTGGCAGTTTTAGGCTTTTTAACACAAGGAGTGGGAGTTTTCTCTACACCAATCAAAGTAAGAGGATTGCTAGCATTAGGAACAACATCATCAGAGGTAGTAATAGTACAAACTTTCATATTCCTAGCAATCTCATCCTCTCTTTCCCATCTAGCATGCAATTCTGCTAACAATCTAAGATTTTCATCAATCCCAACTTGAATAGCATTAGCAGTAGCAAAAACATTGTTCTCTTTCACATCATTAGGCAACACTTTTAATTTCAGAAGTTCAACATCATGAGCAAGGCTATCAACTTTAGAAGCAAGAATATCAATTTTGCCTAACTTTTCCTCAACATACTTGTTAAAAGCAGTTTGCTTACCGATGAAGTCCTTGAGCATTACCTCAAGCTCGGAGGGCGCGGCCCTAGTGTTGTTGGAGGAATTACCATAAGAATTACCATAACCATTACCATTGGTAGAAGGATACGGCCTATAATTGTTACTAGCAAAATTGTTCCTATAAGCATTGTTGTTAAAATTATTGTTTCTAATGAAGTTCACATCAACATGCTCTTCTTGAGCAACCAAAGAGGCTAAAGGAACATTATTAGGATCAATATGAGTCCTATCATTAGCAAGCATAGCCATAATGGTATCAATCTTATCACTCAAGGAAGAGGTTTCCTCAACAAAATTTACCTTCTTACCTTGTGGAGCTCTCTCGGTGTGCCATTCGGAGTAATTTACCATCATGTTGTCAAGTAGCTTTGTTGCGGCGCCCAAGGTAAGGGACATAAAAGTGCCTCCAGCAGCTGAATCCAATAGGTTCCTTGAAGAAAAATTCAACCCTGCATAAAAAGTTTGGATAATCATCCAAGTAGTCAGTCCATGGGTGGGACAATTCTTTATCATAGATTTCATTCTTTCCCAAGCTTGAGCAACATGTTCATTATCAAACTGACTAAACTTCATAATATTGCTACGCAAAGATATAATTTTAGCAGGAGGATAATATCTACCAATAAAAGCATCCTTACACTTAGCCCATTAATCAATACTATTCTTAGTCAAAGACAGCAACCAATCTTTAGCTTTTCCTCTCAAAGAAAAAGGAAACAGCTTGAGCTTAATAATATCACTTTCTACGTCCTTATATTTCTGTATCTCACATAGCCCAACAAAATTGTTGAGATGAGCTGCAACATCTTCAGTACTAGCACCAGAGAATTGCTCTTTCATAACAAGGTTCAATAAAGCAGGCTTAATCTCATAAAAGTTTGCAGCAGTAGCAGGTGGCGCAATAGGAGTGCAGATAAAATCACTATTGTTCGTACTAGTAAATTCACACAGCTTGGTGTTTTCAGGATTAGCCATTTCAGCAAAACTAAAAGCAGACAAGTAAAAGCAACTAACAAGGATTCTAATTTTTTTTGGGTTTTTGATAAAAAACGATGCAGGTAAAATAAATAAAGTAAAGCAAAACAATAAGAAAGTAAAGGATATGCGTGCGAAAAACTCCCCTCGCAGAAGTCTTCTACTTCCTCCCCGGCAACGGCGCCAGAAAAAGAGCTCGATGCGTGGTAAATGAATAGCCCGTTGGAAACCCCAAGAGGAAGGTGTGATGAATATAGCAGCAAGGTTTTTCCCTCAATTAAGAAACCAAGGTTTATCGTTCTTGGAGAGGAGAGACAAACGACTGAAGGTGATGCGGACTGGCTTAATAGCACTCCAACAAGGGCGCCGTTTAACAACACAACCAAATACTTTGTTCCCAACTTGCGATGAGGTTGTCAATCTCACCGGTTTGCTTGAAACAAAGGGTATGAGCGTATCGAGTGGAAATCAGTGAAAGTATGCGAGTAAAGTAAACAGTGTGAGTAAATTAAACAGGCGATAGCAATATGATGGAAATAGAACCGGGGACCACAGTTCACTAGTGGTGTCTCTCCATAAGATAAATAACACATGCTGGGTAAACAAATTACAGTTGGGCAATTGATAGAATAAAGATAAACGTGATATGTCAAGAAGATCACTATGCGATTTACTCTGGGCATTACAACAAAATACATAGACCGCCATCCAACTGCATCTATGAATAATAATCCACTCCCGGGGATATCATCCGAACACCGCATGAGTATTAAGTTGCGAACAACAGATAATTGCATTAAGCAAAGTGGGTAATGTAAACAAAGCATATGCCCTCGAGCATATGAATGTTGTTTTCTCCCTAGTAGCAACAGTATATCTACAACCTTAGAGGTTTCTGTCACTCCCCCAGGTTAAATAGAGGCATGAACGCACTATCGAGCATAAATACCCCCTCTTGGAGTCACTAGCAACTACTCGGCCAAGATAGCTACTAACAACGGAGAGCATGCAAGATCATAAACAACATAGAGATAACATAAGATATATTTCAGTATAGCAACTCAATCATAACACCAATATTCATCGGATCCCAACAAACCAAACATGTTGAATTACATAACGGTGATCTCAATCATGTAGGGCAGCTCATGAGATCTAAACATGAAGCACATGGTGGCAAATAGTGTAAAAACAGCAGAAAACAGGGAACTGGTACTGTGGCGACTTGTTAGTAGGTTAGTTCCGGAAAATGCATAAAAGTGTCACGAAGTGTAACGAAACAGTAGGCAAATGGTGTAAAAACAAGCATGGAGCATAAAAAATTATAGATACGTTGGAGACATATCATATTGCCATGGCATGACTGTGATGCTACAAGGAAGGATGGCGGTGCTACCTAACGGTCTTGATGTGCCGTTGGCGACACTACCGGTGACGCGGCCGGCGATGATTAGGGGAGGGGCAGTTGCCGATGCTGCGATGGAGTTGCAAGGCATGATGGTGTGGGTGCTCTGCGCACGGGGTGGTTGGAGATGGGGTTTGTTTCGGTGTCCCTTGGACACGTGTCAAGCATGGTGCGTGGGATCCACTATTCCGACCCCGGGATGCTCAACTCTTCTATTAGAATAAAGACTATTATAACCTTAAAACTAATGCGTGGCTCCTCAACAGGGGACAGCTTAGTTGGGACAGAGAGATTATTCTAGTAAATCGAAAATACTCGTGGTTACAGGAAGAAGCAGAGGCAGTTCCTGGCACGTGGAACAGGCTGAGAGATGAGAGACAAAGTCAGACGCCCCCCTCGCGCGCAGACAGGACCCGGGCGGTCTAGTGCGACTTGGCCGTTTTGAGGCTTTGCGGAGATGCGGTGGTACATCAGTGGAGTAGGCGCCATATAATTTTTTCCTCAGCAAGTGGCCGGCCAGCGACTTGTCGCGGACCTTGACTGCAAGCTCCACGTTTCTTCCAACCCAACTTTCCCTTTTCCCCAGCTGGTCTCACTCACTCACTCGACAGTGAGAGTGACAGCGAGCAAATCCAGCACGTGTTGGATCGAAAGTATACTTGTGGAAATGCCCGAGATCCTCACTAGTACACAGATTGTCTAGATTTGGGGCATCCGAAGTTGGGACCAACAGTAGGGATGGAAAAACTGGGGGAAAAAGCGCGCTTCGTTCGTGTGCCTGCCGTGGACGGCACCGCCCGCCGTCGGCATCGCTCGCGCACGAGGTCCTTGGAGCAGATCCGCCTGGCTGGCGGAGGACGACGGACGTCGTCGTCGCATGGCCACAGGTCTTGAACTTTCTTCCGCACAGGTTCCATGCATGCGCCCATCCCTCGTGCACGCACGCAGCTGAGATTTCGCCGATCGAGATGTTGCCCGGCGGCTAGTAAGTTCCGGTTTGATAAAACGGACCTGCTGGGTCTTATTTGTTTACTGGACTCGTATCGTATGAATCGATCGTTCCATCGTTTGGAGACCGACGTACGGTAGCTAGCTCAGACCACGGCAGTACTATGCATGTGCATTCCCCCCTGCAGGTGCTAATCTCTGCGCACGTGAAGCTCGTGCCACGGCGCCTTTGTTTGGCACACATGCTCTCTGCTATAGTTTAGCATCTCCCTGTTTAGTTCCGTACAGCTTAACGATCACGGTTTTACGAGAACACCACTTTATGCAGCATGTCGATCTAGCTCTGCATGGTTCGAGTACACACTAAATTCGACAGAGATAAAAGGTCGACCAATTCTTTTTTTTTATTCATGATAAGGTCGACTAGCTAATGGTGGGCGTAAACGGCCGATTCAGAAGAATGCCAAGAACTGGAGTACTATATACAATTCAAACTATCGACGAAAATAGGCAAGATCATTTGAAGCTTTTCTTCTTTAGACTATTCGTTGCATGCTAGCTTAGCAGCGCACCTTGAGTTGCCTGCACCGCACGGTTGACTTTCCGAGGCTGATTTCTGCTACGTACGGTCGTCTACAAATTCCCAAGCCCTCGCGGGGTCAACTTCAACGCTATCCGTCCGCTACGTGCGGCAAGCTGCTGACCCTCCATAGCTAAGCAGTTTGACCATCCTTCCTGGGTCAACGCCAGTCCATGCATTGAAAATGGATACTTTCTAATGCATGGGGTTAACGAACAACTTGCATGGATCTTTGAATGCGTGGCTTTTTGTCGTGTCAAAGTCAACCATAAAGCTAACTCAACCAGCCTGAAAAAGTCAAACACGATAAAGCATTGCTAGATGAATTTAGATACTACTTCCTCTATTTATAAATATAAGATGTTTTAACTTTGTGAAGCAAATGTATTTAGACATGTTTCTAATGTGTATATTCGAGTGAACCTACACACTAAAAGATGTCTAAATACGTTTGCTTCACAAAACTAAAACATTTTATATTTATAAACCGAGTGAGTAACTTTATGTCTGGTTTGGGGGGGCGTAGAATTCATCCATTTCCTTATCTAAAGACCTGCATCTGCGTGCAGCGATCGGAGGAGAGGATCGGAGCCCCTTCAATGATTAGTGAAGGACGCCTGCTGAAGACCAGTACGCAGCGAAAAGCTGCCGCTGAATTAACTCTAGGTGTATAATTTTTTTATTGTTTGGTTTGGTGTCGCGAGGACTTTGTTCAGACAATGTTCATAATGTAATCCCGATTAATACCTCTAGTAGCAATCCTGTTTTGGTGACGTTTAGCCCAACCTTGTTGATGAGCTTGTGAGTTTTTTAAGTACCGTTGTTCGTTATTTATGCGGCTCTTTCTAGGCATTCCGAACGACCATGTTTCTTCTTCAACAATCTCTTGTTTCGAGCATTTGAAATGAAGGGTTGCCTGCCTGATATGGCGATGTTGACGTGGTGCCTGCATAGACATCACACATACATATCAATGGCATGATTTTATAATCTCTGTTGATACGCGATAGTGAACTATTAGGATTCAACAATGTTTGGACCACTAAGCTTTTGGTGCTAGTAGAGTGACCAAACTAATTCGTCAATCATGGACAATAGCTATGCTGGAAGCTCATGAGTCAATAGCTGGAACTTCCCTTAGGCTCCGTTTGGATGTTTGTATTGGCAGGCTTGGCATTGCATTGAGTGGAATACCAATATCCTGGGATATTCACATTGAGATCAATGCCAATATTTTTGTTTGGATGTGTAGATATTTGGTACCTTGAATTAATACCATAGTTGAATGCCAAATCCTGTTTGGATGGTCAAAGTGATGTATTGCTACTGGAGATCGATCCGGCACTGCTCGCCACTGCAGATCGCCCCGACGTGCTGAGAGAGAACGATGAGGCTCGTCAGTGGAGATCGATCCGGCACTGCTCGCCACTGAAAAAGTCAAACACGATAAAGCATTGCTAGATGAATTTAGATACTACTTCCTCTATTTATAAATATAAGATGTTTTAACTTTGTGAAGCAAATGTATTTAGACATGTTTCTAATGTGTATATTCGAGTGAACCTACACACTAAAAGATGTCTAAATACGTTTGCTTCACAAAACTAAAACATTTTATATTTATAAACCGAGTGAGTAACTTTATGTCTGGTTTGGGGGGGGCGTAGAATTCATCCATTTCCTTATCTAAAGACCTGCATCTGCGTGCAGCGATCGGAGGAGAGGATCGGAGCCCCTTCAATGATTAGTGAAGGACGCCTGCTGAAGACCAGTACGCAGCGAAAAGCTGCCGCTGAATTAACTCTAGGTGTATAATTTTTTTATTGTTTGGTTTGGTGTCGCGAGGACTTTGTTCAGACAATGTTCATAATGTAATCCCGATTAATACCTCTAGTAGCAATCCTGTTTTGGTGACGTTTAGCCCAACCTTGTTGATGAGCTTGTGAGTTTTTTAAGTACCGTTGTTCGTTATTTATGCGGCTCTTTCTAGGCATTCCGAACGACCATGTTTCTTCTTCAACAATCTCTTGTTTCGAGCATTTGAAATGAAGGGTTGCCTGCCTGATATGGCGATGTTGACGTGGTGCCTGCATAGACATCACACATACATATCAATGGCATGATTTTATAATCTCTGTTGATACGCGATAGTGAACTATTAGGATTCAACAATGTTTGGACCACTAAGCTTTTGGTGCTAGTAGAGTGACCAAACTAATTCGTCAATCATGGACAATAGCTATGCTGGAAGCTCATGAGTCAATAGCTGGAACTTCCCTTAGGCTCCGTTTGGATGTTTGTATTGGCAGGCTTGGCATTGCATTGAGTGGAATACCAATATCCTGGGATATTCACATTGAGATCAATGCCAATATTTTTGTTTGGATGTGTAGATATTTGGTACCTTGAATTAATACCATAGTTGAATGCCAAATCCTGTTTGGATGGTCAAAGTGATGTATTGCTACTGGAGATCGATCCGGCACTGCTCGCCACTGCAGATCGCCCCGACGTGCTGAGAGAGAACGATGAGGCTCGTCAGTGGAGATCGATCCGGCACTGCTCGCCACTGAAAAAGTCAAACACGATAAAGCATTGCTAGATGAATTTAGATACTACTTCCTCTATTTATAAATATAAGATGTTTTAACTTTGTGAAGCAAATGTATTTAGACATGTTTCTAATGTGTATATTCGAGTGAACCTACACACTAAAAGATGTCTAAATACGTTTGCTTCACAAAACTAAAACATTTTATATTTATAAACCGAGTGAGTAACTTTATGTCTGGTTTGGGGGGGCGTAGAATTCATCCATTTCCTTATCTAAAGACCTGCATCTGCGTGCAGCGATCGGAGGAGAGGATCGGAGCCCCTTCAATGATTAGTGAAGGACGCCTGCTGAAGACCAGTACGCAGCGAAAAGCTGCCGCTGAATTAACTCTAGGTGTATAATTTTTTTATTGTTTGGTTTGGTGTCGCGAGGACTTTGTTCAGACAATGTTCATAATGTAATCCCGATTAATACCTCTAGTAGCAATCCTGTTTTGGTGACGTTTAGCCCAACCTTGTTGATGAGCTTGTGAGTTTTTTAAGTACCGTTGTTCGTTATTTATGCGGCTCTTTCTAGGCATTCCGAACGACCATGTTTCTTCTTCAACAATCTCTTGTTTCGAGCATTTGAAATGAAGGGTTGCCTGCCTGATATGGCGATGTTGACGTGGTGCCTGCATAGACATCACACATACATATCAATGGCATGATTTTATAATCTCTGTTGATACGCGATAGTGAACTATTAGGATTCAACAATGTTTGGACCACTAAGCTTTTGGTGCTAGTAGAGTGACCAAACTAATTCGTCAATCATGGACAATAGCTATGCTGGAAGCTCATGAGTCAATAGCTGGAACTTCCCTTAGGCTCCGTTTGGATGTTTGTATTGGCAGGCTTGGCATTGCATTGAGTGGAATACCAATATCCTGGGATATTCACATTGAGATCAATGCCAATATTTTTGTTTGGATGTGTAGATATTTGGTACCTTGAATTAATACCATAGTTGAATGCCAAATCCTGTTTGGATGGTCAAAGTGATGTATTGCTACTGGAGATCGATCCGGCACTGCTCGCCACTGCAGATCGCCCCGACGTGCTGAGAGAGAACGATGAGGCTCGTCAGTGGAGATCGATCCGGCACTGCTCGCCACTGAAAAAGTCAAACACGATAAAGCATTGCTAGATGAATTTAGATACTACTTCCTCTATTTATAAATATAAGATGTTTTAACTTTGTGAAGCAAATGTATTTAGACATGTTTCTAATGTGTATATTCGAGTGAACCTACACACTAAAAGATGTCTAAATACGTTTGCTTCACAAAACTAAAACATTTTATATTTATAAACCGAGTGAGTAACTTTATGTCTGGTTTGGGGGGGCGTAGAATTCATCCATTTCCTTATCTAAAGACCTGCATCTGCGTGCAGCGATCGGAGGAGAGGATCGGAGCCCCTTCAATGATTAGTGAAGGACGCCTGCTGAAGACCAGTACGCAGCGAAAAGCTGCCGCTGAATTAACTCTAGGTGTATAATTTTTTATTGTTTGGTTTGGTGTCGCGAGGACTTTGTTCAGACAATGTTCATAATGTAATCCCGATTAATACCTCTAGTAGCAATCCTGTTTTGGTGACGTTTAGCCCAACCTTGTTGATGAGCTTGTGAGTTTTTTAAGTACCGTTGTTCGTTATTTATGCGGCTCTTTCTAGGCATTCCGAACGACCATGTTTCTTCTTCAACAATCTCTTGTTTCGAGCATTTGAAATGAAGGGTTGCCTGCCTGATATGGCGATGTTGACGTGGTGCCTGCATAGACATCACACATACATATCAATGGCATGATTTTATAATCTCTGTTGATACGCGATAGTGAACTATTAGGATTCAACAATGTTTGGACCACTAAGCTTTTGGTGCTAGTAGAGTGACCAAACTAATTCGTCAATCATGGACAATAGCTATGCTGGAAGCTCATGAGTCAATAGCTGGAACTTCCCTTAGGCTCCGTTTGGATGTTTGTATTGGCAGGCTTGGCATTGCATTGAGTGGAATACCAATATCCTGGGATATTCACATTGAGATCAATGCCAATATTTTTGTTTGGATGTGTAGATATTTGGTACCTTGAATTAATACCATAGTTGAATGCCAAATCCTGTTTGGATGGTCAAAGTGATGTATTGCTACTGGAGATCGATCCGGCACTGCTCGCCACTGCAGATCGCCCCGACGTGCTGAGAGAGAACGATGAGGCTCGTCAGTGGAGATCGATCCGGCACTGCTCGCCACTGCAGATTGCCCCGACCTGCTGAGAGAGATCGATGAGGCGGCAGGGATGGAGGGAGAAGGGACGGAGAGGTGGTGGCGCTCCTACGGCGGCGGACACCGGGATCCGGTGAGGGAGAGTAGGGGCGGGATCACCTGCGCCGGGATCCGGAGAGGGAGAGTCGGGGGCGCTCGCTCCGTCGCTCGTGTTCGGTTGGAGAAGAAAGCGATCTGCACCTCGATACCGAGCAATGTCGAGGCAGCGGGCTCGTCTTTCGGGAGGGCTAACACGGAGTGTAATCGGGCCTGCTGAATATCGAGGCTGAATGCCAAGGCCGAATGTCAAGGACAGCCAAACAGCTTATATTGGGGTATTCGGGCTCCGAATGCCTCAATATCCAATATCTAGCCCGAATACAAACATCCAAACGCTACCTTAGAGTTTTGAGGTATTGGGTCCTGGTGGGGGACAGTCTAGAAGTTTGGTAGACAAACTCATAGATTTATATCATTGTTTAATTAGAACCATGGGGTGGGGGTAGATGCCCCCTCCTATTCCATAAAAAAACGTTACAAGGTAAACATTGCTTTATTTGAATTGTTCTATGACTTACAAATACAAGGTAATAGCAACATTTAAATAAAAATAGAACAAAGCATTACTTTTGTCCACCACTAGCTCATAATATGTTTGGGTCTAGCTATCACATTTGAGGCTATCACATTTGAGGCTGCACGTACACCACTAGCTCTTCGTCGCTTAGTGCACAGTTATTTTTTTTGAAACGGGGGCAAAAGTTTTGCCCTATTCCAAATAATTAAGAAGGAGTTTACAAGAAAGTAAATAGTTGATCATTACACGGATTACTCTCCCGACATCAAATCACCCAACCGCTTTGCCCCAGCAAGAACCCAAAGCCTAGCCTCACACTTGATCTTATCTAAGATTACAAAGGAGGGAGAAGCCTTGCGACAGAAAACTCTAGCGTTGCGCTCTTTCCAAATCTTCCACACGGTGAGTAAGACTAAAGAGGCCAAACCCTTTCTATGAGGGCTCGATCCTTCCGCCATGGAGGACCACCATTCGTGGATAGATAGACCCGCCCCAAGCCTAGGGAAAATGCCTTGCAAGCCAAGCCAATCCTTGAGATTCTCCCGTATCATCATAGTAAAGCGGCCATGAACAAAAAGATGGTCATAATTTTCCTCGGTTTGCTTGCAAAGTTGGCAAAGCCCGCAATTATCCCAACCCCGCCGACTTAATATATCCCCCATCCAAAGTCTATATTGCAAAGCCAACCAAGCGTGATGCTTGGCCTTTGGCGTTGTCCAAGCCTTCCAAATAATTTTATTGAAGCTAGACTCCACAAGTCCAAAAAATTGTAACTTATAAGCGGAAGCCGCCGAATATTGCCCATTGACGGTGCATCTTCGAGAGGATGTGGAGGATGATATCACTTGGAAGCTCGCCGTCAGTGCACAGTTATCACAATCATGCTGAGTAGAAGGCGTCACATGGCCCTGTGGTGGCTATAGTGCCTGGCTTTAAGGGTAGTATATGCTTCTTGTCAAAAAAAAAATACTCATACTCGTGGTTGCTGAACGATAATTTTTTACACAAAGGACCACCTGCTCTAGTGTATTGTTAAAAAAGACCACCTGCTCTAGAGTATTATTAAAAAGGACCATTTGATCATCTTTCAAATAATTTGTCAAAAAATACCACGCTTCAATGGCGGTAGGCCCTGCCAAGCGACATGTGGCACATGACGTCATAGCCTGAGGAGGCAGGCACCTGCCGCCTTGACCCGTGGTGGCTTGTCCCCTCTCATCCGTCGCAGGTGATGGGACATGCCGCCATGGGCTCAGGCAGGCCCATCGATGGATAGAATCGAGGTGATTGATTGAACGGGACCCCCATATTTCAGAGGCCCCCAAATCCCTGCAGCCCAGTCATGATATTTGTTGATTTGCTCATGTGGCTCAGCCCAGCAGGCCACGATCGTCTGGCTGGGTCGATCCCGATCAGTTCCAGTCGAGTAGTCTCCGGTCCCGATGCCGATGTTTCGTTCCCAATCGATCTGTTCGACTGTCCTGGTGCTGATCGCTTCATTTTCTCGATCTTGTTCCGCCCACTCGTCCAGCCGCGTCGCGTCTGATCCTTGCCAGCGTTTTCCTGGAGGCTGGCTGGTTGTCTACTCGCTGGATTCTGAAGCCTGTAAATCGCCGATGGATCACCAAGTGGAGACAGGCTTGGTGATCAGAATCAGCCGATCAGGCAATCACGTATTCACGTTCTGGTTCAGCTAGGTACAACCATACAGGGGCTGCTGTTAAGTGCTAACGACCAATCAAGCCAAGCCATCAAGGTAACTTCTTGTTTGTAAGATCGCTGCAGGTCCAGTGCCTCCAACTCACCGGCTCAATTAGATTGTTAATTTATTTTGTTAATTTGTGAAACAGGACAAATGATAAGAAAGAACAAAGTGTCAATCATGAGAAGAACAAGGTGTTAACTATTCCTGTTATTGTTGCATATGTGGAAAGGAGTTAGGGTCGAACCAGAGACCTCCACGTGTAGAGAGCGGGACAATGTCAAACTAACGCAGATGCAATGTAGAGAGCTCAGGTGCGACTGGCAAGTCAGACCCCGAATGGATCTGATGGACTCACGTCGCGTGGACGCCGTCATCGTCTGGCGCGACGGTAGCCGGCTAGCCGCCGCCCTCGCGGGTGGTCTAGTTGGACTTGGCCGTTTTCAGTGCAGTGCAGTAGGCTCCACATAAAATTTTCTAGAGCAAGTGGCCGGCCAGCGACTTGTCGCGGACCTTGACCGCAGGAGCCACGTTTTTTTCCAACCCAACAGCGAGACTCACTCACTCACTCACTGGGCAGTGAATTCAAAGTGAGAGCGAACAAATCCAGCACGTGCTGGATTGTTTAAAGTAAAGCCCCAGATCCTTTTGCAGTAGTAGTACACAGTCATTCCTGGCAAGATCTGGAGCCTCGTTTGCTTCCTGATCCGTCGTGGACATTGCTCGATCGCGCACGCGGTCCTTAATTGGGTCGTGGAACGAATCCCGTGGGCGTACCAACGCGATCGACCATCGAATCGCGAAATCTCAACGCGAGCAGATCCGCCGCCTGGATGGCGGAGGACGACGGACCGCGACGCCGTGCGCCACAAGGGGACGCCGGGGACATCGTCGTCGCGTGCATGGCCACCGGTCTTGAACTTTCTTCCTCCGCACAGGGTCCATCCACCCCGCGCGCGCACGCACGAACGCACGACGATTTTTCGCGGTGACCGTGATGTTCCCCTGCCGGCGGCTAGTAAGTTTCGGTTTGTTTACTGGAGTCGTGTGCATCGACCGTTCGTCCTCTGGGGACCGACGTAAGGTTGCCCGCTCTGACCAGCCGACGCAAGACACACCATAATATTAATCTCGATTTTTTTTAACGAAGGACCCCGAAACCTGCTTCTATTAAAATCCATCGGTTACACTTTACACCAGGACACAAAGAAAGTAAATACTCTATTACAAACTAGCTTTGTAAAAGTGCAGGCAGGCCCCTAGACCTATCGCAGAAACGCGATCAGCTCCTCCTTCATCTTCTCCAAGATTCCGACGCGATTCCCGAACATGGTCGCTGCACCACCGCCAGGGACGAAGCCACTTGGGCCGGCACGGCAGGAGAGAGCCGGCTCGGCTCGTGCGAAGCAGCCGGGAGCAGTTACCCTACAATCGTTTGGTGTAGTCGGGGCGACGGAGCACGCCGTCGCAAGCCGCCGGAGAAAAGCTCCCACAGCGAGAGAACCAGACGCCTCACGAGTCGCTGCAACTCCTGACACTGCCTCCACCTTGAAGCCTGCTCGAGAAGAAGAGGGAGACCACGGCGGCACCATGGACAACGCTGACCCGAGAAAGCGCAGAAGAGGGCACCGTCGTGCTCAAGCTTCCCCCCCCCCCCCCCCCCTCTCCTGTCTCCACGGCCGGCCAGGAAAGAGAGCACATGCAGCACCGCCACAAAACATCTCCCCCCACCACCACCATGGCCGGCCAAGAGAAGCATATCTGGACCTCCAAAGCCAGCTCCTAAGGCCCATTATTTGAGAGGTCGCCGGTGAAGCCTCCACAACCACGACCAACAGAGCAGCGGGGAAGAGCTTCAACGAAAGATCTCAGATCCCGGCCAGAGATCTGGAGATCCCTCTCCGGCAAGACGCCAGACTATGATGGCTACCGCCCAACTGTACTCTATGCCTACCACTACTACGGTGGACCTCCCCTCCACCGCTCTCGACCGGCATCACCGGCGAGAAGGCTTCGGTTCGGCTGCCCGTCTTCGAGAGCACTTTTTTAAGGACTGTAGCGAATAGAGAGAAGTTTTGGGGAGAATGAGTGTCTCCATCTCTAATATGAATGTAACTTGCGCGCCTCTGACGGCTACGTATACACATATGCTAGCTACTCCCTCCGATCTCTATTACTTTCATAATTATGAATGTATCTAGCACTAAATTGTGTTTAGATATATCTGTATTTACGATAGATAATATGGGTCGAAGGGAGTACTAGCGTTTTCTTGTTGCGTGGAGACGTTTACATGCTAGCTGAAGTTAATTATATACTCTGTGTTCTACGAACCGGCCACACAAGGATAGAATATACTAGTTCGCGACCTGATGAATTGATTCAACTTTGTACTTAGTACTCGTATTAGTATATCTGATGATATCGATCATACGCGGCAGACGGCTCTGCTCCAACAGCTAAGCCATGACGCACACGACGTGCACTTGTTAATCTTCCATCCAGACCTCCTTACATGGCCTTTCCCCTGCTGCTAAACAATGCGCACGTGAAGCTCGTGCAACTGCGCCGTTGGCGCACATGCTGGCTGCTTTGAGAGCTCCTGTAGTTTAGTTTGCTGTTTTGTTCTGTGCAGACTACAACATATTAGACACATAGAGACGTTAAATTTAAAGGCTAAAGACGTGATATTTCATCTCTAGAGAACTATAAAGCCGCTCTTATAAAGCATCGTTGGAGCGTCTTCTTATGCACCGTCTCAATGATATAAAGACGCATGCGAAGCGTGTCTATATTATATAAAGATGTTTTAAGGAGACGCTCCAAAGCATATATACACATGTAAAGACGATTTGATAGATACGCTTTTGTAACGTCTCTACTCATATAGACACGTCATATATGCGTCGCAAGAAAAGTTAGAGATGTTTTTTCCTCTACCATTTATAATCTTAAATACTTGAGTTCATACATAATATGTATACATGATGTACACCTATCTTGTACGAATTGTGTATATACGTATTATTGACAATATGTACATACGTCATTTGACCTATCCATTTGACAAAGCGTCTCAACATATGTTAGTATAATTAATTTTTATTCTGAAATTTAAGTGGGAACTGATTTTTATATATACATTTGGATTCATGCACTCACTTATCGTACAAGACTACTCTGTTTTAAGCAGTGAACACTCACAATTTTACAGGAAATTCGTAATAATTGCAATAATATGAAATAAAACTTAGAACTGAATCAAATATAATATTTATAATATGCATTTACATGAAGAAAGATAGTGAACAAAAAAATCATAAAATATCCTATATATCATCAAATTTTCTTTCTAAACTAATTGTAAATCCATCCATAGTTGTGTCGAGCAGAAACTAATGCTTTATCTTCTTCGTCTTCATCCAGTTTAAAACTCGTTTAGCTCCAGAATTAACCTGAAAGGCAAATCGTGGCAAAGGTGAGAAATTCCTGGGAATAAGCTAGTAGAGGGACTGATGAAAAGTTTGTTTGATAAAGTAAACATATGGATCTAAGACTAATCTTGCATGACAATATCTACTATCCATAGCTGCAACCTGCATCCTTTTGCCCGTTGGCATCAAATGTTTAGGAACCTAACATTGTCTGACTTGTGTATTGACAATATCTCCAAAATCAGGAAGTGTATTTAGCCCTATGTACTTTTGTTGCCAGGTTAGCAATTCCATGCTCAACCTTTTACTTGAGAGTAGCTATGTACTTTGAACCCCACTTTCTAGACTTGTGTGCACAACAGTTCTAGTTTTTTTCTTTTTAGTGTATGATGGCATGTACCAAAATATGTTGAAAGGCATATGTAATAAAGCTAGAACCCCATCGAGGACACCCGCACAGACTGCCCACCCAGCTGCAAAACCCCTAAACCGAATCGAAAGAGCTGATTTGGAGGTAACTTGATTTTTCAAACCTACATAGTTGAGGCGAGTAGAAGGATAATGCACCGATTAATTGTGATTAGTGTGTTTGATAAGAATTCTAAGTACAAGTTTGCAAAATTAATTAAAAGCTTAAGGATCTACTCTTAACATAGTTGGATACAAGTACTAAAGCAAAATATTTGCAGATTTCTCTAGTCATCCCCTTAGGAAAAAGATTAAAAGAAGGTTACATACCAGGTTGTTATTAGTCTGATTTGAGCTACATTTATTCCTTTTGACCTACAGAGCACAAAGTCATAAAATAATAAGAAAGCATCAAAACTAATAAGGCATTGTAATGCTTGTATGTATGAAAATGTACTTACAATGAACTCTGGCCAAACGATAACATGACCAAATGCGTCTCTAACAGTTTCAATATCTTTATATGGTCTAGGCAACTTTTCATCTGAAATATCTGTAAGACAGTTAATAAGAACTTAATAATATTCTTCTCCAAGCATGTTTCCTCCAACCACATATGTTGTATCTTGACTCATCAAAGTTCCTATTGCTACAACTCTATTTTTTGGTTCTCGGGTTTGCCAAAAACAAATGGACTTCAAAATTATCCTGTAACTTCAAGAAACACAGCATATAAAAAAAGATGATACTACTTGTATGAAACAACAAACCAAGTCAGAGTTAGATAGGTTATTTGCACGTACCTTGTTAGTAGGTTTCTTATGCGGAAAAGATGGTACATCACAACCTTCATCAGTTTCACTGGAATTTTGATTATTTGCTTTCTGCAACCAAAGATTATATGAGTTATGCATGACAAATAAAAATTCAGATATGGTCTAATGACTGATTAGAAATTGTTTTGCACCATAGCAATAATGTGTCAACGTCCTAAAGATGAATTGGCATAACTCTCTTTGCTATAACTTTCACGACATGGTTGCTGGAATTGTAAATAAACAAACATAATCAATAATATTATTTGTAGAAAATAAGACAGCCAACCTTATTCCAAATGCTCATCCACAATAGCATATACCTTCTTAGTAACCTGCTCACATGGTATACAACCCTGATGTTCTTCAGCATATATTTCTAGGCGAGCTTCCTACACTTAAATCCACTTGAGTTAATGCTACAAAATTAGGAATAGTTTCATAACTTAGTAAAAGCAGTGACCAGAACTTAGTAATCATGTCCGCATCTGATACGGATGAATTTGCGTAGCCTTATATTCTTATAGTACTACTCTTCCCAGGAAGTAGTTCCTCCTTACAAAAACCAATACTTCAAGGAATGTAGGATCTTCCATTAAATACTTGTTAAATAAGAAAATGTTAGATTAAAACCTATTGCGTCACCTGGAAAGTAATTGATCTTTCGCAGTCGTCGAAGTATACTCGACATTATATCCTTCCTACAAGAATGAAAAATCAGTTAGCCTTTCTGTAATGTAAAGATGATTATAGATACAGGAAAACTTCAATTTGGTTATATTATGCATAACATGTCACATGCAAAAAATGCATCAATATAATAGATTCGTATACTATCAGCAAAGAATTATGCTTGGATCTGTTTGGCAACAAAGTATTTTACTAACCAGGATACGTTCTACAAATAGAATATCGAAGTATGGCCTGCAAATGATTACTAGCACCTGTTGATCAGAGGCGATGCATGGATACATCCTTGTGATGAGAAAACCAAAATTTAGAATGTAAGAGCACCTAAATTAATCTGGTCAGTACTAGCACCTAAATTACCCGCTGATTCCATGGAGAGAACGAGATACAAAATTAGAAAAAAATGATCGGAGATTATCACATTAACTGAAAGGGGGAATTGGCAGCGTTCTACACAAGATGGATCCACCACGGGACCTGCACCCAGTACCCCACCCATCGCATATGCGCACACCCAGCGCATCCCCCGCAGGCCGCAGCAACCTGTGCGGCTTTGACCGCGATGATACCGGCGGCGCCATCCTCAGACCGGCCCTAGATTGCCTTAATAGTGCAAAGTTTGATATCTAACGAGATGGATTTAAGGGAGCACGAACCTGTGCGGAAGCAGACGACAGCGGATCCGATCTTAGATTCAAGAAAAGGGGAAGCGGCCGGAGAGATGCAGGCGAGGGTTCCCCCTTTGTCTAAAGAAAAGATGCAGGAGAATACGTGAGCGATATATAATTACGTTTTTATCTCCAAAATATAAGCAGGAATATTTCCTCAAGCGGTAAAACAACGCGCCAGAGCGAAAATATAAACAGGGATATTTCCTTTAAGTGCTAAAGTCTCAATGAATAATGACGCATTCCAAACGTCTCATGACTCGTCTCTAACTGCGCACAAATTACCAATTTAATTTATTTAGCTAGTTGATAAATAATATATTTGAGACGCTGCATGGAACGTCTAATAAAACGTCTTAATGTTGAGCTTCTCATCTATCGTACAGACGAAAATAAAAGCGTCTCATTTACGACGTCTCTACGTGACGATTTTCTTGTAGTAACTATCACGTTTTGACAAGAGTGCCACTTTATGCAGCATGTCGATTTAGCTAGCTCTACATTGGTTCATGCAGTACATACAAAATGTGGAAACGATATATAATTCTCGATTGTAGTGTTTGAGTTGTTCGGTTTTCGCCAGTTTCCTTATGAACTGGTTGTGTGGGTTCTGGGTATGTCCCTTAACATTCATTTGTATTGGTTTTTGGTCAGCTTTTTTTATAAATAGGTCACATTCCCTTCTTAATAAAAAGGCACGTCGATTGTTCCAAAAAATATAATCCTCGATTAGTTGGTAGGGTGATTTCAGTATGGCCGATTCAGAAGGCGACCTCAGGCGGTGTTTATGGCCGTCGGAGAGCTGAGCTGATCGATCTCCTCGCGAACACTAGTCGAACTATTCGATTGTCATAAAACGTGCAAAGTCTTGCTAATTATAGTAGGGAGTAACTTAGACTAGTAATATGTGTATGTTATTAATCTATTTTAGTATCATCTCTATAGTGGGTAGTGTCATATATTGTGGTAACATAGGGACCATCATTTATTGCTTTATAGAATCAATTACATTAAAAATGCTATGTGATAGTAACATATTATGTTACTCCATTTGTCTTTCTTCTCCTTAATTATTTGACACATCATATTTTTTGCTTTTTTCGATAAAGAGCGCTTTATTACTTAATAGTCTTAAGCTTACACCCGGCCTCTGCATAACTAGGATGCACACAGCCCAAAAAACAAAGATAACTGAGAGTAAAAGGCAATATTACATATCATAATGAGCAATTGTAAAGTTGCCTAACTAGAAGCTTCGATCCGTAAGCTATGCGGCCATCTATGTTGGGAAAAAGTATCCCTCGCCGTAGCTTCCAGTCGTGCACAGATCTCCGTAAAGAGGTCTCGATCCTGTGGACGCTGCAGTGCAGACCACAAACGGAGTATACCAATAGCTCTGTAGATAACCTGCAAAATAGAAGAATTTTTATCGTTAAACACTTTATCATTTCTACATAGCCATAGCGACCAAATGAAGGCTATCGCTCCCACCCTAATATGCTTTTTGAACCTATTGTCTATACCATTTAGCCAATTCCTAAATATATTGGTAATACTACATGGTGGTAACAAGGTTGAAGCTACTTGGATGACTGACCATATAGATCTAGCGAAACGATATTGGAAGAATAAGTGTTTAATTGTTTCATTCTGATGACAAAAAACACACTCCTTACTTCCATGCCAATTCCGTTTTGCAAGATTATCTCTCGTTAAAACCACTCCTTTACGTAGGTACCATCCAAATACCTTTATCCGTAATGAAATCTTTAACTTCCAGAGTTTATTATTGCTGACTTTATCGATTGGCACATCAGGTAAAATAATAGCATTGTACATGGATGCTACTGAAAAATTACCATTTTCATGTAGGTTCCAACGAAATTCATCATGACCATCTTGTAATTGGATGTTTGCCAAACGTTGAAATAAGACATTCCAAGCTACAAGTCTTTGTCCTGACAAATCCCTTCTAAATGTCACAGAAGGTGGAGAACTTTCCATAACTTTGGCGAGGGTATCACCTTTGTGACGTACAATGCTATAAAGGGCCGGATACTGTTCCCGAAGAGTGGCATTACCAAGCCATTTATCTTCCCAGAAACGTATCTTTGTACCATCCTTAATGGAAAAAGAACCTAGGCCAAAGAAAAACTTCTTTGTAGCCATAAGTCCAGCCCAAAAATGCGAGTCACCCGGTTTCCAAAGAACCTGAGATAACGCTTTTTGACCTATGTATTTCCTCTTGAGAATGGTTTGCCAAGTCCCCTCCTCCGTCAGTAACTTAAAAAGCCACTTCCCCAGTAAGGCTGTATTTTTGACCTCAAGGTCATGGATACCAAGCCCACCCTGGTCTTTAGGAGAGCACAGAACACTCCATCTAGCCAATCGATATTTTTTTTTCTCGCTATCCCCTTGCCAAAAGAATCTATACCGGTAATAATCCAGTTTGTGCAAGACTCCTTTAGGCAGAAGGAAGAATGAAATCATATGCAGCACCATATTGGATAGTACTGAATTAATGAGTATCAATCTTCCTCCTAGGGACAACAATTTACCTTTCCAACTACTAAGACGTTTTTGTAGTCTCTCCTCGACAAGTTTCCATTCGGCAATTGTTAGTCTCCGATAATGAATCGGAATCCCCAAATACCGCATAGGAAAATGTCCCTGCCCACAGCCAAATAAGTTGGCGTATGCATTGACCTCGTCCTGAGCGTCGCCAAAACAATACAGTTCACTTTTATGGAAGTTAATTTTTAACCCTGATAATTGCTCAAAAGCCGAAAGTATAAGTTTCAGATTTTGTGCTTTCTCAAGGTCATGTTCCATAAAGAGAATAGTATCATCAGCATATTGAAGGATGGATAATCCTCCATCGACAAGATGAGGAATAACTCCTTCAATAAGACCATCATTTTTTGCGCGTTCGATCATGATGGCGAGCATATCAGCCACTATATTAAATAGCATTGGCGATAATGGATCACCCTGCCTTAATCCTTTTAATGTCTGGAAGTATTTGCCAACATCATCATTAACTTTGATGGCAACACTACCTCCAGACACGAAAGAATTAATCAAGGAACGCCACTCAGCAGAAAAACCTTTCATTCTGAGTGTTTGATGGAGAAAAGACCACTTAACTTTGTCATAAGCCTTTTCAAAATCTAATTTTAAAATAACCCCATTCAACTTTTTTGAATGTAGTTCGTGAACTGTTTCATGCAAGGTTACAACTCCATCTAGGATATTCCTTCCTTGCATGAACGCAGTTTGAGACGGTCGAACGACATGATCAGCAACCGTGTTTAGTCTTAGGGTGGCCACTTTTGTGAAAATTTTGAAACTAACATTAAGAAGACAGATTGGTCGGTTTTGTTGAATCCTTTCTGCTTCATTACCTTTAGGTAACAAAACTATCTCACCAAAATTAAGACGAAACAATTCTAGTTGTCCAGCATGAAGCTGACGAAACAACTCTAGAAGGTCATCCTTGATAGTTTCCCAAAAAGTTTGATAAAACTCTGCTGGAAAACCATCGGGGCCCGGTGCTTTGTTGTGTTCCATTTGGAAAATAGCTTTTCTTACTTCCTCTTCCGAGTACTCAGCCGTAAGAAAATTATTTTCCTCTACGGAAACCTGGGGGATATCATCTATCTGAGACTCATCCATAGAGAAGTTACCTTCATCAGGTGCCCCAAACAGATTTTTGTAATAATTAGTAATATAATTTTTGAGATTGTCCAACCCCTCAATCGTACCTTCATCTTGAACAAGAGAATGAATACGCTTCTTCCTATGTCTGCCATTGGCCACACTATGGAAGTAGCGAGTATTCGAGTCTCCTTCAAGGATAAACTGGCTCTTGGAGCGTTGGTACCATTTCAGTTCCTCTTCACGGAGTAGGTTCGCTATCTTCGCATTCGATTGATTTTTTAATTCAATCTCTTGCGCAGATAGGGGACCAACCTCAGCTAAGGCTTCCAGACCATCAATGATGGAAGAAAGCCTTGCTTTTTCATTTTTAAGAACACCCGTTACATGACGTGCCCAACCACTAAGGTGACTACGTAAAGCACGTATTTTAATATTCCACCTTTGTATTGGAGATGTCGCAGTAACTGGTCTATCCCATACATTCTTGACCATATCAAGGAACCCATCCCGTTGTAACCATCCAAGCTCAAACTTGAATCGGTGATTACTAGGCGGTTTAGGCTTTCCGGTAGTCAAGAGTATAGGTGCATGGTCCGAAAATCCTTCGATACGTTCAAGAGCACGAACAGAAACCATTGGAAATTTTGATTCCAAATTGGCATCCATTAGCACTCTATCAAGCTTCTCGTATGTGGGATCTGGAAGGCTATTTGCCCAGGTGAATTGTCTTCCAATCATTGTCACTTCTCTCAAATCCAAACTGTCAATGACAGCATTGAATAGAAAGGGCCAATGATCATCAAACCGGCCTTTGCTCTTCTCATGACGGAATCTCAGCAAATTGAAATCACCCCCAATTAAGATTGGATATGGGTTATCCTTTGCCAAGTTTACTAGTTCACGAAGAAAATCTGCCTTAAATTCATCCTGCGCAGCCCCATAAACGGCCACCAGACTCCATGTGAGATTATCCGCTCGATTACGGATATGGAGTTTAATGTGATAATCTCCACCCGAATAAGCAATAACTTCCATGGTGTCTCTCCGTACTCCAAGTAGAATGCCCCCTGAACGGCCTCGGGGAGGCTGGGATGTCCATTCAAGGTCTACACCACCGGATATACGGTTAAGTAGACGTTGAGAGAAATCCCTTCTACCAGTTTCTGAAATATCCACAAAATCTAAATTGTGATCCTTAATACAGTGAGCGATATGTAAATGTTTAGCCAAGTCACCAAGACCTCTGCTATTTGTATACATACCATTCATTAAGTCACAACTTTAGATTTTGGAACTCTGCCCCTCTTGGAGGCTCTAGAAGAAGAGGTTGACTTAGATTTGCGGCCAGATGCACACAGGTCATATAATGAACCCGGCATGGTTTCATCCAAGTCAATCTCCGAAACTACACCAACCAGACTAGAGAGAAGCTGACCATCTATTGTGGCAATCGCTTCCTCTTCGTCCGGGTCGGTAATCTCCACTATATTCTGTAGCTTAGGACGGACCGTTAAACGGTCATATTCCATATGCCTCAGAACATTTGCAGATAAACTAACCTCACTATTATTTTTTCCTAGTCTAATGCCCACCGCATTTAGCTTAGAAGAAATAACTGGAGTAGATAATGAAATAAACGAAGAGGACTTAGAACTCATACCAGCGAAGTCGAGGTTCATGGCGGCCTTGCGCCGCATTGCCTTCTGCAAAGTGTCCTCATCAGTCGTAGAGGATCCATCATCCGCCACCGCATGCCTAGTACTACGCCTCACCACAGGCGCACAAGGCATAGAGCATGGCGGCGATGATGGAGAAGGTGTCCTGGTAGGAGGAACTGGAGACGAAGGTGAAGAAGCCTGAACGGGAGATGTCGGCGGTGTATAACACCCAACATCCCGCGAGAAGGGCTCCTCCACCGGCGGACACAGAAGTGGCGATGAAGCGGGATCCACAGATGATACAGGTGGGGGCGATGATGGAGTAGAATCCCCACCCGAGGTGGCCACATCCGCACCTTTGGCCACCACCATCGGCGCTGAAGGAACGACGCAAGCCGCAGAAGGGGACACCGACGAAGGCATCCGCACGTGTCCAGCAGTCTGCTGCCCCGGCGAAGAGTCCATTGGTCTGCGGACCCGAAGCGGCTGAGTCGAAGCAGGGACGCGCCCAGGGGGCAGTCCGCCCCACACGGAGGCGAAGGAAGGCGTGCCGCTGGATGGTTCAGCACCGGCCGAGGTGACCCTGGAGAGCGCCCAGAGAAGAGATCCGTCCCGCTTGATGGAGTAACATGAGACATCTGATCTCCAGCTCCTGCAGCAGAGGCAAGCAAACCCGGCGAGTAGGAACGGATTTTCTCCACAATTTTCTTACCTCTAGGCGTTGTTGGGTTAGGATTAATCGGTGTAACAGCAAACACCAGCGCCTCACCAGAGCCTCCAGAAGGACATAAGGAGGCAGACTTTCCAACGGAGTTAGAATTACCATCTTGCGGCTTGTCGACATCCATGCTAGCGGGTGCCGAGGAGGCATCACGAGTAGGTGCATCATACCCATCATTGTCCTGACTTGGACCATCGTTACCAGCATCATCTCCCTTCCGCTTCCAAAAGAACGGTGTGAATCCAGGATCCGGGACAAAGTCCTGCTGCTCGCGGCGAAAGAAGAAGTCATACCCTTTCAACTGGACCGTGACAGACACACCCAAACAAGCATAACCTTGCAACTCATTCATCTTGTCCAGATTCTTTGGCTCCATCATGGCCACCAAGATACGCACTACACCAAGATTCAGGAGAGAAAACAAGTCCACATCTAGAGTTGTGCCAATGAGAGAACCAACAGCCCACAAACCCAGAAAATGCCTTACAGTATGCGGGACTCCCTCAGCATGGACCCACACCTGCTGAAGCTCGAACTTGTGCGGAACATCAAGGGCCTTCCAGATACTGACAGTCATCTGAGCCGAAGAATCAGGTACACCCATCTGGAACCCATCAACTCTCTTGAGATCATCAGAAGTGGGGAAAATCACCAAGTAAGCATCATCCCCATGTGGTATAGCCTCCCATTTCCACTGAGAACTCAGCGGACATATCCTTGCCATTAGCTTCTGAATGGCTATGGCAGAAGTAGAACCCCCTGAAATCTTAATTAGAGCAGTAGGAGTGCCTTTCGGAGCTAGGTGAGCCTTAAAAACATTATCTGGAAGCCTCAAACACAAAGACTCCTCACACGCAGGGCCACCAACAAAAGCTTGCGGCTTGGGAAGCTTGAGTGTTGGGCATCTTCGAGTGGGGTGACCAACAGAATCACACACAATACAGTAGTGCTGAACCTTGCAATCTTTTGTAGCGTGAGTGTCAACAGAACATTTCCAACACTTTCCGGGCTTAGCCAGGGGCAACTCAGCAATCTCCGTCACCACAGAAGGCTGCACGCTGGGAACCGACTGCACCACAGGGACAGAACCCATCGAGCTCCCCACCCAGTCAGACTGAACAGGAGCACCCGACAAGAAAGGAATCTGAGGCTGAGCAAGAGGCACCTGTGGCTGCCCCGCAGGAGCCACATTCTTCTTCTTCTTCCTCTTGTTCTTGGCAGGCGCAGCCGAGGGAGCCGGCGCAGCGACCGGCGCCTGGAAGGAAGGAGCACTTGGCATCTGCTGAAAAGAACCCCCCACTTGGCCAAAGAACGGTGGAGCATAGTACGGCGGAGCTTGCTGATACATAGGTGCAGTCTGGTAACCTGGAGCCTGCTGAAACCCTTGCTGTTGCGGATACAGAATGTACGCCGGCAACCCCGGCTGCCTAGATGGTGGCTGCAGAGGCTGCAGTGGCGGAGCAGCCGAAGCAAACTGCTGAGGGATCATCTGCCCTCCCGCTGGCCGTAGCCCACCCCCCGCAGCAGAAGTTGACGAAGAAGGAGGCGGTGGACGTGGCATTGCGCCTTGCGCAGAGGTAGCTGGGGCCAGAGGGCGCGTCGCGGATCCCAGCATCCCAGCCAAAGGAGGCCTCTGCCCGGCCATCGCGGGCGCCTCCCGAACAACGGACACGAAGGACCGGGCAAGGGCCGGAGCCGGAGCGAGCGACGGTGAAGAAGAGCTTGATGACGGTGAAGAAGAGCTTGGAGAGGACGGCGAGGCAGACGAAGCGCTTGGCGAACGAGGAGAAGTCCGAGGCGGCGAAGAACTTGATGAACCAGGCGATCCAGATCGAGGGGAATCCGCACGATTCGATGACAGAGATGAGCCTGGCACGTACGACGGAACCCTAGCAGGACCCGGAGAGGCCCATAGCGATTGAAATCGCTTCACCAGGTGGCCCAAGCCGAACCGGTGCGTGATTGCATGCCCGTGATCAACGTAATCTGGACATGCGGTAATCACGGGAGCCTGAACCGAGCCCCCAACGATCACGCTCGGCTCATCTCCGGAAACCTCGCTCAGAAGCGCCGCCGACGAAATGCCAGACGAAGACGCAGCCCGAGAAGAAGCCGGAGAGGAACCTGAAGCCCTGAACGTCGAGGAAGACGCCATGTCGATGAAGTCCCCGAGGATGGGCGGAGGCGTCGCGCGCCGCCTCGGCAGAGGGCCTCGCCATGTTCCCATCCGCGGGCACCGAGTTAGGCGCACACCCGTCGGAGAAGAGCATGCTCCACGACGGGGAGACCCAGCCGGCGGCGAGCGCGTCGACGCGTCGTCCTTCTCCACCACGCCATGAACCTCCATCGACTTGCAAAAAGAGACTGGCATACCTGAGGAAGAAGCAGCTCGGCGCGATCTCTCCCAGAACCTGGAGTCCGGCGTCGGGTACCCGATCTCGTTCCAGAAATCGGCTACTGACTCGGCCTCCGTCCTCTTCTTCCTTCCGGTCACCGTCCTCCAACCCTCATCATCCTCACCCTCAAGAGCCTGCTGCGCAACCTTGAATGGAATCTCCTCCTCGTCGCTTCCCGAAACGCCTCCGTCCGAAACCAGCGGAGAGAACCGAGATCCGCTTGACCCGAACTCCGGCGAACCGTCACCAGACGAGCGCGACGGCCGGCATGGAGCCAAGGTCAGACGACGACGGCGGGACTCCGGAGGTCGCTGCATGCCGCCAATCATGCCGCCGGCACCCAGCTGTCATGTATATTATTATCTATTTTACTTTTCGGAGAGAGTAAAGAATACTTCAGTTGGGTCACAATTTAGTTCTCCGAAAAGAATACTTCTACAATTCAAACGAATCTACGAAATTGGTAAGAGCATCTAGACCCTTCTTCATATGTTAACTTTGCCGCACACCTTGAATTGCCTGCACGGTTGACATTCCTGGACTGACTTTTGTGCTGCGATTTTATACATTACGAAAGCTCACCCTTGGTCAGCTTCAACGGTGTCCGTCCGCTACGTCCTGCAAGCTGCTGACTCTTCCAGAGCTCTTTTTCACAGGGTCAACGCCCATCCATGCATGGAAAATGGATACTTTAAGCAGATGGGGTTAACCGGCCACTTGCATGGATCTTCGACAGGGCATCCATGCATGATGTACGACTTTCTAACGTTTCGAAGTCAACCATTAAGAAGAGTCAACCACCAGCATGTTAAGTGTTACTCCGTTTCAATAAAATTATTGGTCAACAACCTATAACTATAACTTTAAAATGTGACAACGTATCTCGGAGTATGATTTACTGTACTTATAATATGTATGGAGTGGAGATATATAAAATGTGAGGCCAATGCAATCTAAGGATGAACACTAAGAGACACGTTTCATTGCTTTCTTTGAATTTTTTTAAGACAGATGTTAGGTTGACCTTTTGGAATAATATCTACACAAGCATCCAAAGAGCCAATTTTATAGGGGGTGTAGAGGGTGACCGAAATTACCGTATTTGAGCCAATATTTATGGCCAGAAGTTAAAATGCATTTGAATGAATAAAAATTACAGGTGTACTAATAAGAAGAGTACATTTTGTTATCCACCACATTACGGAAATTCAATTCGGCTCCCGAGGCATATGTGTTCTTCACATTCTCAAAAGGAAGGATATTAAGAAACCAAAAGGTTAATGCATATGATGCATGTTCAGGTTTCTTTTTTAGGCGGATTAATTTGCAAACATACTCATATCCAAATCCTACCAACGTAGTGATCAAATTAATTATGAATTACGTGAAGCAACGTCCTTGAGTCATCCGGCACAACAACACGTGGAGCATTGTCTTGTTCGCATCCAAGACTCCATTTCCGCCAATAGCGGTACTTAAATTAAAATGAACATTCCCAGTTCAAAAAAAATAAAAAAATAAAAATGAACAATCAAGACCTTCTAAACTTTAAATCCTAGCCATCTTGACATTTCAGCCTTTGCAAAAACCATGAAAATCGGAGGCGTGAACATGTTCCATGATGTCAACGAGAAGCGGAGCTTCACGAAACGCACCAAAAGGGAAATGAGCAAGTTGGGCAGAAAAATAGTACCAGGGCCTCACAAATGTAAGACGATGAAAAAACTCTCTTTTTACGCAATTCAAGCAAAGTTTTGCGTTAGCTTACGCAGATTCAAGGCATATTCAAGCAAATTAATAGGCCCAAGCACACTATGTGCGGTGCATGTGTACTCCATCCCCCATTTCATCTTCTTCTCTAGGTGTTTTGCACCCTCGTGAGCAATCGATGTCTAAGAAAGAAGTTTGGAACTTCGCCCACATCGTCGAGGAGGGGTTTCATCGGGTGCGCAGGAGGAAGTCGCCGGAAGGCGGCCTTCCTGCGCTGGTGGGCGACTGCGACATCCTTCTCGTGCTGCTACAGAAGAGACATAGATATGGCGCGATGATGTGGGAGGGGAGATGTTACGGCGACAATGCCGAGAGCGATATGAGGAGTCCTCTCTTCATGAGCTACAAACAAGAGAATTAAGAATAGAGTCCTGGGCAGTTTTTTTTTTTGAAAATGAGTCATGGGCAGTTAGTGTAGGCGACGATGCGATTTTAGAAGTGTGAAAATAGAAATATTTTAGCGCTACAAAAGCCACCTTTATCAATGTGCAATAAAATTTACGCCCTAAGCTGAGGATATATAACATAGCAGAGGCAATGGTTTTCTGGGAGGGAAACAAGGGCAATAGTTGTAGGCAAGTGGAACATGCGCGCCGAGCTGATATACAATGATTGGGTTCAAATGAACCCAATGAAATTTCTAAATCCTTTATAAGTCTAGTCTCTATTACTCCCTATTAGTAAAAGATTACGTAGTAAATAAGGGATTTGAACCAAGACACTCCAGATTCGCCACTGCATGCGCCCTGCGCCTGGAGAATCGAATTGGAACACTCCACGTGAACACACGGGACGTCCGGACGTTCTTGGAGAAAATACAAGAGACAAAGTCAAACCCCATAGACGAGCTCAAGTGAGAACGGACTGCCTGGCTGGCCAAGCCAGACTAGAAGGAAGATTATTTATTTTGAAAACAGACTAAAAGGAAGATAGTACTCCGGCGCGACGGTAGCCGCCCCCATTCGATCATAAGCTCACAAGTGGAGCTTTGGTCAGCTGGACCCGGCTGGCGAGTGAGACTTGGCCATTCCAGACCTTGTGGATGGGCGAGGAGTGGAGTAGCTCCATGCTCTTGAAAATTTTCCAGAGCCGTTTCAAAAAAAAAAAAAAAATCCAGAGCAAGTGGCCGGCCAGCGACTTGTCGCGGACCTTGACTACACGCGCAGCATTTCTTCCAACCCAACCTTTCTCCATCAAAAAGGATTTTCCCAGCGAGTCACTCACTCAGTCGACGACAAAACTGAGATCGAACACATCAAGCAAGTGCCGGATATTTAAAGTATACTATACTCCTGAAATCGAAAAAGCAACGCCCAAGATCCTTGGGACGGTACCACTTCCTGGCAAACAAGATAGATCGGGAGATCTGCGGCAATTTGGACAAAAATAACTTAAAATTCAAACAAATTTAAAAAATAAATCTTCGGCAAAACTATTTCACTAGACTAATCCTTTTTTGCAGCGCAATCGAACACGGCACGGCATAAGTATCTGCGGCGTCTTTTATTGTGGCGCAGCACAACTGCCACGTTAGACGAGCGGGTCCCGCATCGAGTCATGCGGCACCACTCCGCATGGTGCAGCACATTGGCCTGCGGCGCCATGGAGCATGGCGTGGCACATTTGGCTGCTCCTGTTTGGGCCTGTTACGAGACTGCATTGAACTTCACTCCTTGTGAACCAACCCTGGTATGGCGAAGCATGTAGATTTTTGGCCAGATTTTTTTCTCCTTAAATGCATGTGTGCTACCTGGTAAGAAATATTTGGTACACGCAAATAATAGAGGGAGCGATCATTTGTTAGGTTTTGCTTCTAGCGGTACTTAAAGAAAGAAATATTTCCTACTTTGATCGAAAACGGCCGGTATCAGCAGAATATTAGAGCCCTTGTTTGCGGTATTAAAGCTTAATATTTAGGCTTAAATATTTTTCTTCATATCATTTCATGTACTCAAATGGCTACTGCATCCCTGAATGCTGCTTTGTGGCGTTTCAACTGATTATTACAAAATGACGGTATTTTATGGGGTTGCAGAAACACAGCCTAACGAGGTAAACTCTTTGTCTAATATCATATTTTATGTGTCCATTGCCCCACTATTTTTATTTACCTATAAAGAACTTTTGACAAAAGATGATTGGGAACAAAAAACATTACCACCATAAGTCCTATGTCTTGTACACAGTGTTCTTTTGTAAGATGATTGGAAACAAAAAAAATTACCACCATAATTCCACAATATGGGTGACGTCTCGCCTATATCTAATCTCTGTCAACTCTCTTTGCATTGCGCTGGACTGGACAACCAGCAAAGAATAGAGTTGTGGAGCTGGAGTTTACTATTGTTCACCATAACATAGCGTAAAGATGATCGATAAGATAGTAAGCTAGTCAGGCTAAGTTTTTTGGATGCAATTCATAATGGATATGGTTAGTCATGCTAGAGATATATTTGGTAGTTAGAGATATTACCGGATTAGGTTAGAATTGTTTCCATATTCTTTATATGATCTTTCTAGGCCTCTAAATCTATACTACTAATATAACTTATTCGAGAGGCTCAATACAATTATCGAATACACTACGTCAATCTCTCTCCCTCTCTATAGTTCTATATGGTATCAGAGCGGCAAGATCCTTGACCTAGCTACCCATGCTTCTGCACCGTGCCTTCCTTGGGGAGATACATCTTCATGATCCCCACCGAAGGCCGTGCAACCCACAGCTAGGGTTCGTCTGCGGTATGTCGATCGGTTGATCGGCTACTCTAGAGTCTGTTTTCCGATCCACGGATCATTTTTTCTCCGTCGGTTGCTCCACCGGTGATTTTTTTTACCAGTCATAGATCGGATTGAGTTGCCCACCGCCACCATCAGCACGCGCCTCTACTCCGACCTTGGTGTCGACTTCGTGGCCGATCTTCATCAACCATGCCGGATTGAACGCGATGTTTGAAGTTTGCCTTATTACGTTGCTGCCGACTCCTCTCATCTGCACGGTCTCCATGGTCGGCCTGTCTTCACCGTCATCGCGTGGGACTTCACCGACATTGTTGCCACGGATTTTGATCTACGCGTCATCGTCCATGCCATGGTGCGTACTGCGCCGTCGTCGGTCTGATCAATCGATCTGGCGCAAATCTATGCCAAGCACATCCCCAAGCATGCACGCACCTACCTCTGTTAGCATCGGGCTACCGTAGTTTCGTACCTTCGAACCGCAACCCCATGAAATACCGTCATTTTGTAATAATCAGTTGAAACGCCACAAAACCGCGTTCAGGGATGCAGTAGCCATTTGAGTACATGAAATGTTATGAAGCAAAGTATTTAAGTCTAAATATTAAGCTTTAATACCCCAAACAAGGGCTCTAATATTCCGCTGATACTGGCCATTTTCGATCAAAGTAGGAACTATTTCTTTCTGTAAGTACCGCTAAAAGAAAAACCTAACAAATGATCACTCTCTCTACTATTTGCATGTACCAAATATTTCTTACTAGGTAGCTCACATGCATGCAAGGAGAAAAAAATCTGGCCAAAAATCTACACGCTTCGCCATACCAGGGTTGGTTCACAAGGAGTGAAGTTCAATGCAGTCTCGTAACATGCCCAAACAAGAGCAGCCAAATGTGTCACGCCATGCTTCATGGCGCCGCAGGCCAATGTGCTGCGCCATGCGGAGTGGCGCCGCACACTAGTAGAAAATAGGGCTTTCGTTTTGAGCTCCAAACAGCAGTTGCACCGGTTGACTTACGAACCCAGACTAAAGGGGTTCTTTAGCACCGGTTTGAGCTGCCAGAGAGCTAAATTGAGCCCGTGGAGCTCTAGCACCGGTTTGTTAGGAACCATTAGCACCGGTTCGTGCCACAAACCAGTGCTAAAGGTGTGGCGTCTGCCGCGTGGCAGACGCCACACCTTTAGCACCGGTTTGTGGGACGAACCGGTGCTAATGGCCACCCTTTTGCACCGGTTTCAGATACGGACCGGTTCTAGAGATCCTGCCTATAAATAAAGCCGCCCACCAGCCTTCTCCTCTGTTTTTTTCCTTTGGAAGGTGTGAGAGGGGGTGTGCTAGTTTGGTTTTTTCCCTTATGCACAAGAGGTGTTTGATGAAATGCCTAAGAGCATGAACCAACTAAAGCTCACACAAAATAAAAATGATATGAGGTGCCCGAGCGATACTTAGGTCTTCTCCTCGTTCTTTCCTCCTCGATCGAGGTTAGCAACTCTATTCTTTTATTTGTCATTGATACAAATGCATGTTTCGTCATTTTACTATTTATGATGTTCGGTAATAGTATTAGTAAACCTAATTATATGACGCAGATGAACGAACGACAATGGATGTACGGTGACCGACGCACTTCCGAGTTCATTGAAGGTCTTCGTAATTTTGGCGATGTGGCTCGGGCAAATATTCAGAATGGTTTTATGTGTTGTCCATGTGTTCACTGTGGGAACAAGAAGGAGTACTCTTCCTGGAAAATCATTCACGCCCACCTGCTTCGGAAAGGTTTCATGCCTAGCTATAATTGTTGGACCAAGCACGGAGAAAGAGGGGTTATAATGGAAGACAATGAAGAAGAAGAGGATGATGATATGTACCCTAAATATGGTGATACTGCAACGGGGGAAGCTGAAGCTGAAGGGACAGGAGAAGCTGAAGATGTAGAGGCATCAGATGAGCCTGATGATGATCTTCGTCGGGCCATCGTAGATGCACACAGAGAAGCAGAAAGTGTGAATGAGAAGCGGAAGTTAAAAGGTATGTTAGAGGATCACAAAAAGAAGTTGTACCCAGACTGTGAAGATGGGAACACAAAGCTCGGTACCACACTGGAGTTGCTGCAATGGAAGGCAGAGACTGGTTTATCTGATAAGGGATTTAAGAAATTACTGAAAATAATGAAGAAGAAGCTTCCAAAGGATAATGAATTGCCTGACAGTACGTACGAAGCAAAGAAGGTTCTCTGCCCTCTAGGATTAGAGGTTCAGAAGATTCATGCATGCATTAATGACTGCATCCTCTACCGCGGTGAGGAGTACGAGAATTTGGAAGCATGCCCGGTATGCACTGCACTGCGATATAAGATTAGACGAGATGACCCTGGTGATGTTGATGGCGAGCCCCCCAGAAAGAGGGTTCCTGCCAAGGTCATGTGGTATGCTCCTATAATACCACGGTTGAAACGTCTGTTTAGAAACAAAGAGCATGCCAGGTTGTTACGATGGCACAAAGAAGACCGTAAGAAAGACGCGATGTTGAGACACCCCGCTGATGGGTCGCAGTGGAGAAAAATTGAGAGAGACTACCCGGACTTTGCAGGCGACACAAGGAACTTAAGGTTTGGTCTGAGTACAGATGGCATGAATCCTTTTGGGGAGCAGAGCTGCAGTCATAGCACCTGGCCTGTAACTCTATGTATATATAACCTTCCTCCTTGGTTGTGCATGAAGCGGAAGTTCATTATGATGCCAGTGCTCATCCAAGGTCCGAAGCAACCCGGCAATGACATTGATGTGTATCTAAGACCATTAGTTGATGAACTCTTACAGTTATGGACCAAACCAGGTGTACGTGCATGGGATGAGCACAAACAGGAGCTGTTTGACCTACGAGCGTTGCTTTTCATAACCATCAATGATTGGCCTGCTCTTAGTAACCTTTCAGGACAAACAAACAAGGGATACAATGCATGCACGCACTGTTTAGATAAGACTGACGCTATATATTTGGAAAAATGCAAGAAGATTGTGTACTTGGGGCATCGTCGATTTCTTATGACCACGCATTCCGTAAGAAAGAAAGGCAAGCATTTTAGAGGTGTGGCAGATCACCGGCAAAAGCCTGATCTCCGTACTGGTGATGATTTATTTGATATGGTCAGAGACCTAGAAGTAATCTTTGGAAAGGGTCCTGGCGGTCAATCTGTTCCAAATGACGTCGCTACCGGACACGCACCCATGTGGAAGAAGAAATCTATATTTTGGGAGCTTGAGTATTGGAAACACCTAGAGGTTCGCTCTTCAATCGACGTGATGCACGTTACGAAAAATGTTTGCGTGAACTTGCTAGGCTTTCTGGGCGTGTATGGAAAAACAAAAGATACACCAGAAGCACGGGAGGATCAACAACGTATGAAAGACCCAAACAACATGCATCCACAGAGCAAGACGGATAAAGGGCGTCACTTAAGTCCTGCCAGCTACGCTCTTACAAAAGCAGAGAAGGAAATCTTTTTTGATGTCCTTTGAAGTATTAAAGTGCCGTCTGGCTTCTCGTCAAATATAAAGGGAATAATAAATATGACAGAGAAAAAATTCCAAAACCTGAAGTCTCATGACTATCACGTGATTATGACACAGTTGCTTCCAGTTGCATTAAGGGGGCTTCTACCGGAAAATATTCGCGTACCCATTGTTAAGCTATGTGCATTCCTCAATGCAATATCTCAGAAGGTAATCAATCCAGATATGCTACCAAGGTTACAGAAGGATGTGGCCCAATGTCTTGTTAGTTTTGAGTTGGTGTTCCCGCCATCCTTCTTTAATATTATGACGCATCTCCTGGTTCACCTTGTCGAAGAGATTGCCATTCTCGGTCCTGTATTTCTACACAACATGTTCCCCTTCGAGAGATTCATGGGAGTCTTAAAGAAATATGTTCATAACCGTGCTAGGCCAGAAGGAAGCATCTCCAAGGGCTACGGAACAGAGGAGGTCATTGAGTTCTGTGTTGACTTTATCCCTGACATTAAGTCGATTGGTGTTCCTGAATCGCGGCATGAAGGGAGACTACGTGGAAAAGGCACGCTAGGAAAGAAATCAATGTATTGTATGGACGGGATTTCTTTCACTCAAGCACACTACACAGTTCTACAAAGTTCCGCCTTGGTGGCCCCGTATATCATTGAACACAAGAATATTGTACGCTCCCAACACCCGGCTCAGTCTGACTCCTGGATTACACATAAACATATGGCGACTTTCGGCGGTTGGTTCCGGACACATCTCATAAATGACAACATTGTTGGAGATCAGCTATACTTGTTGGCCGGGTCACCATCTTCGACTATATTGACTTTCCAAGGGTACGAGATCAATGGGAACACATTCTACACGATCGCCCAAGATAAAAAGAGCACCAACCAAAACAGTGGTGTCCGCATTGATGCAACAAACAACAACGAGCAAAAGGACACCTATTATGGTTACATAGAGGAGATATGGGAACTTGACTATGGACCTTCTTTTAAAGTCCCTTTGTTTCGGTGCAAATGGGTCAAGCTAGATGGAGTAGGGGTAAAGGTTGACCAGCTGTATGGAATGACAACAGTGGATCTCAACAATCTTGGTTACAGAGACGAACCATTCGTCCTAGCCAATGATGTGGCTCAAGTTTTCTATGTGAAAGATATGTCCTCCAAACCAAAAAAAAGAAAAGATAAGACAACGAATACATCATACGACGAGCCAAAGCGTCACATAGTTCTTTCAGGGAAAAGAAACATCGTGGGAGTTGAGGATAAGACAGACATGTCAGAAGATTATAATAAGTTTGATGAAATTCCGCCCTTCAAAGTGAATATTGACCCAATCATCGCGTTAAATGGTGAACATACTCCATGGTTACGACCGAAGCGATCCTAGAGGTTCACTCTGCAATCGACGTGATGCACGTGACGAAAAATCAGAAGAAAGGGAAACACAAGAAGAAAACTCAGACGACTAGATAGGGATCATAACTTGTGTATCTCAATATGGAAATCACTTTCCCATTTATTTTTTGTGTAATGATGTTATTGTATGAGGGAAATTTTTCCGAGGCGGAGCTTCCGAAGATGCCGTAGGGCGTGAGCACCAACGACATCTTCGAGAAGCTCTGCCACGGGAGATTTCCCAACCCTTTACTCAACATTGTTAGAGGAGATGGAGTCTTTCACTCTCCCTACCTTCTAGGTTGGCTTATTGAGCTGCTTGCCATGGCGTATCGATGCTCCTTTTATAGGCACGACACCGCTTCTACTTTGTCTTGTTCCTCCGACAAGGGCATCGTGCGTCCACCCACGCGTCCTTATCTCATCGAGCAGTGCATCCACCCATGCGTCCTTATCCTGCCGACATCTTTAGTCTCGGTTGCACCCACCAACCGGGACTAAAGGTTACCCACACGTCCTTATCCCACCGACAGTTTTGTTAGATGACACAAAAACCACCTTTAGTCCCGGTTGTACCCACCAGCCGGGACTAAAGGTTAGATGGTTCCCCGCGCCACTGTGTTCCCGCCTATTTTCTGCCCGCGCTTTCCACCACTTCCCGCCTCCGTCTTCCCGCCATTTTTCACTATATATATGTAGGCTTGGCCTCCATTTACATATCACATCTAGACTCATATCTGCAAACCTCATCACTCTCTTCCATGGCTTCCATCGTATCTCTAACCCCCCGGGAGGCGGAGGCGCTTTGCGCCTCAAACTACCCCTGCCCGCCGGGCTATCGCGTCCCCACCGGCTGGATGCTGAGTGTCGGAGGCGTACCGGTCCCTCCTGTCCCTGTAGGTGTCGTGCGCCAGATGGCCATCACGAACCACTACTACTTCGAGCTCACGCCAGAGCAGCGGAGGAATCCTCAGTGGCATCCCGACTACAGCCCGACTTGGGACGCCTTCTTCATCAATCGGCGTGAGAGTGCGCTTGCCAGGCACGAGGAGGACGGCTCGCCTCGTTCGAACTTCAACGAGGCCGGCCGTCGGCTATGGTGGCGCGGCCGGACTCTTCAGAGCGTCATGGCCTACCATGGCCCCCGCCTGCGCTACCCTCAGTCTCAGCCCACACGTGCTCACCAGTCGAGGTTCGACTACCGCGACCCCGATGCCAGCGACGATGACATCGGCGACTACGACGACTATAGTGGTGACGTTTATAGGGCTAGGCACGACTATGACTGAATCACTCCAACATTCGAAAACAAGCTCGGCCGATTGTGACTTAATCTGGCCATGTATCTTAATTTTCCGTTGAGATATGTACTTCTTTTCCTGTTCAATCGTTTTCTCGCCCTTTTTCTTTCCGCCCTTTTCTTCCCGCCCTTTTCCTCTCACGGACGCAGCGTGCCGCTGCGCCAACCGACACTTAATTATTAAGCGAACATATGATCAATAGAAACTGCAACAGAAAAATCAAATATAACTAATCAAAAGAAAATAGAAAATCAAATATAACTAATCAAAAGAAAATAGAAAATCAAATATAACTAATCAAAAATAAAATCAAATATATCTAATCAAAAGAAAATAGAAAATCAAATATAACTAATCAAAAGAAAATAGAAAATCAAATATAACTAATCAAAAAGAAAATCAAATATATCTAATCAAAAGAAAATAGAAAATCAAATATAACTAATCAAAAGAAAATAGAAAATCAAATATAACTAATCAAAAGAAAATAGAAAATCAAATATAACTAATCAAAAAGAAAATCAAATATATGTAATCAAAAGAAAATAGAAAATCAAATATAACTAATCAAAAGAAAATAGAAAATCAAATATAACTAATCAAAAATAAAATCAAATATATCTAATCAAAAGAAAATAGAAAATCAAATATAACTAATCAAAAGAAAATAGAAAATCAAATATAACTAATCAAAAAAAATAGAAAATCAAATATAACTAATCAAAAAGAAAATAGAAAATCAAATATATCTAATCAAAAGAAAATAGAAAATCAAATATAACTAATCAAAAGAAAATAGAAAATCAAATATAACTAATCAAAAGAAAATAGAAAATCAAATATAACTAATCAAAAAGAAAATCAAATATATCTAATCAAAAGAAAATAGAAAATCAAATATAACTAATCAAAAGAAAATAGAAAATCAAATATAACTAATCAAAAATAAAATCAAATATATCTAATCAAAAGAAAATAGAAAATCAAATATAACTAATCAAAAGAAAATAGAAAATCAAATATAACTAATCAAAAAGAAAATCAAATATATCTAATCAAAAGAAAATAGAAAATCAAATATAACTAATCAAAAGAAAATAGAAAATCAAATATAACTAATCAAATATAACTAATCAAAAATAAAATCAAATATATCTAATCAAAAGAAAATGGAAAATCAAATATATCTAATCAAATGGAATGTTGATGATAGCTTCAATATCGAATTTGGCGGGAACAACTGAAAATTTTAAAACACCCTTTAGCACCGGTTCGTGGCTCAAACCGGTGCTAAAGGGGGTGGCGGTGCAGTTCCCAGAAAACACCCTTTAGCACCGGTTGAAGCCATCAACCGGTGCTAAAGGGTCTTTAGCACCGGTTGAAGCCACCAACCGGTGCTAAAGGCCTCACCTTTATAACCGCCCGTCTCTTCTTCCCTGCATCGCCAAATCGACTAAGTCCCGCGCGCTAGGAGCAGAACGACGCCGGCAGGCTGCCGAAATTTTCCGCGCCACCGTCGCCGCACCGCGCCGCCATCGCCCGCTCGCCGCTCCCATCCGCGTCACGCCCGCTCGCCGCTCCCGTCCGCGTCGCGCCCGCTCACCGATTCCCGCCGCGCCGCGCCCGCTCGCCGCTCCCGCGCCCGCCCGTTGCTGCCGGCCGTCGCCCGCACGCGCCCGCCCATCGCCGCCGGCCGTCGACCGCACCCTACGCAGTCCGTCGTCCGCACGCGCCCGCGCCCGTGGCCGCTGGCCCGTCGCTCGCTGTAAGTCTCTGCATTTAATTTGTTAATTTTTTTTAGTTATTTTAGGATTTTAGTTATTTGTTAGTTAATTAGTATATTTTAGGTATTTGTTAGTTAATTAGTATATTTTAGGTATTTTAGTTATTTTAGGTTTTTTAATTACTTTAGTTATTTTTAGGATTTGTTAGTTAATTAGTTAGTTAGTAGCATTTGTTATAAAATAATATCATTTTGTTAGTTATTAGCATATTTTAGGTATTTTAGTTATTTTAGGTATTTTAATTACTTTAGTTATTTTTAGGATTTGTTAGTTAATTAGTTAGTTAGTAGCATTTGTTATAAAATAATATCATTTTGTTAGTTATTAGCTTATTTTAGGTATTTTAGTTATTTTAGGTATTTTATTACTTTAATTATTTTAGGATTAGTTAATTAATTAGTTAGTTATTTTAGGTTTAATTAGTTAGGTTTTTAGAAGTTAGGGTTAGGGTTCCGTTATTAATTTAGTTAGGGTTAGGATTCCGTTATAAAATGGGGGCGTTGGCCGGGCGCCAGCGCGGTGGGGAGGGAAGACCTACTCTTCCCCCACCGCGCCGGCGACCGGCCAATGCCCCCATTTTTTTGGGTCTTCGTATCATTATAATAAGTTGTAATAATTCTTTGCAGAAACTATGGATCTCGGAAGAGACGAATTCCAGGAAAATATTATCGAGGACATCATCCGCGATAATGATGACGATGTCACCTCGTTGTTTCTAAACAACTCCGGTGAGGGAGACGAACAAAATCGTAGAGATGGCTTCGATGAGGGAGAAGGTGCCGGAGAGGATGGATGCGCCGGTGAAGGAGAAGGTGCCAGAGAGGGAGAAGGTGCCGAAGATGATGGAGGCACCGGTGAGGGAGAAGGCGCCGGCGAGGTAGATGTGTATTAATAAATTAAGCCTTTGTTGTATAGTTGGATTATTTGATTTGTGTACATACATATATTAACGCTCCTTCTTCTTTTAGCCCTCTGGATCGAGCCACTCTTCTGTAAATAGAAGAGGTCTGGCCAGAAGGTTGGAGGAACATGAAAGGTACCGAATAGAAGAAATCGGTGAAGATGGCGAACCGATTGCTCCCGCGGCTCACGCAAGTAAATTTATAAGACAATGCGGAGTTCTTGTTCGGGACAACATTCCGATCACCATTCGAGAATGGAAGAAGACAAAGACGGAACCAGTTAAATATGTCCGCAATAGATTGAAGAATATTCTTTGGAAGAAGCTCATGGTTAATTTTACCCTACCAGAGGCGCCAGAGGTGGATCGAACTGAGGTGGATCCAAATGAGGAGGATTCAAATGAGGAGGATTCAGATGACGATGATCGTCATCTGAATATCATAGAGCGGAAAGTCAAGAAGTGGACTCTTTCGAGGATGGCAATACAATTCAACAACTGGAAGAAAAGATTGTACAAGGATTTTGTCGACCAAAAAAAGACTCCGGTGTTCACTGGACAATATGAGAAGATAAAAGATCACTGGGACGCATTCGTGGAGTACAAGACTTCAGAGGCAGCTAAGCGAAGGTCAGAAATAAATAAGAAAAATGCTGCTAAAAAGAAGTATCACCATACTATGGGGCAAGGAGGCTACAAGACTGGCAAGCCTAAGTGGAAGAAGATGGAGGACGATCTAATTGCCAAAGGGATCATTCCGGAGACATTGAAATGGAATGATCGGTCAAGGGATTGGTTTTACGGGCATGGAGGGAAGTTGGACTCGGAAGGGAAGTGTGTATATACAAAAAAGCATGACGAAGACCCCCTTCCCATTGATGCCCTTAGAAGCGCATCAAAGGATGTTGAAGAGGGAAGGTTCCATCCCGAAAGAGAGAAGGACGAGCTCACGCGCGCCCTTGGGAATGATGAACACCTAGGACGAACACGAACCACTCCGGGCTCCAAACCGTGGAAACTCGGGTTTCCCGTGGAAATGAAGAAATTTCCCGATAGAAGCCGTCAGAGAAGAAAGGAAAGGGAAGCAGACCGCATGTCTCAGATAGAACAAGAGCTGAAGCGGCAATCAGACTTGTTAAATCGGATAAGCCAGCAAGGAACCGCCGCATCTCAGCCACATATAGAAGCCGGACATGATGCTACCGGCCCACCATCTCAGCGGAAAAGCAGCGTGGCTTCCACGAACCTCCCAGAGGATGATGATGAACCGATGATCCGCTACCCAGTGGATGATATCACGGAGTCGACATCTTGCGAGCTACATGTGAAGGTCGTGAACATAACCATGAAGGTGGCGGTCGGCTATGCCTTACCCATTGGACCTGATTCAACTTATCATTGCCGTCCGATTCCACATGGCTACGCTGTTGCCGGGGTGGATGAAGTTATGGGCGGATTTGAGCAGCTGAAGCTTGACCACCCTGCGGGTGAAGGGGATTTGTACGAGCTGGGAGAAGCCAAGAAGACCACCGTTCTATGGCTAAAGGAATTAATCGTGCTTCCAAATTGGATGCCAAGGTCTCCAGCACGTCACCCTTCTCCACCGCCACGTCAGCCTTCTCCGCCATCTCCGCGTCAGCCTTCTCCGCCATCTCTGCCGCATCAGCCTTCTCTAGCATACCAGCCTTCGCTAGCTAGTGAGCCGTCTCCGCCACCTCCACCCACTGAGGCTCAGAGCCAAAAGCAGAAGCGTACCATCGCCGCTCCCAAGAGTAACCGATCACCGATCCGTCGACAGGAGCCCCTTCCAAGAGTACCTAAGGTTCCTCCAAAGAGACCTTACGACTATACTCCGGAGGAAAATGCGGCGAAGGTACAAGAGAAATCAAAGAACTTCTTTGAAAATTTGAAGAGAAAGAAGACCGAGCAGTCCGCCGAGCAGCCTCCTCTAGATCCAAAAGTGTTAAAAATGTTGAAGAACCTTCAGCAACCCGAGCCAAGGCTTGCATCAGATTATGACCGCACTATTCTCAAGTCAGATGCATCAAAGCGGTCGAAAGGTAAATCGGTTCCTCAGCTCGGAGAACAGATGAACTCTTGCCCCCCGCTCCAAGTGTTTCCCGATGTCCAGTATGATCTAGAGATCATAGCACTGTACAAAGAGTAGGCCGAAGCTGCAGGTATGTCTGTTGCTCAATACTTAAGCAGGTGTGATTTCCCCACGGCTGAAGTAGTAACATACAAATACCGGCATGGGAGCCCTCTCGTCAGACCCGAGGAGATTCCGAATCTACCAACAAGAATGCGAAAATTGCATAAGTGGTACTTGGAAGCCTCACAGCGTGGGCAGAATTGGATCGTAATAGGAATTAATGATGAGCATTACTTTCGTGGAACCGACGACATAAACATCGAATTTGCTGAATTATTTCAGTTATACAATCATGATGCCCTCGACAAATCGATGATCAGTGCCTATTGTTTGTAAGTATTATTTTTTCCTTATAACTATAAGTCTTTATCTCATCTCGTTTATTGCATGCATAATTTTACTCACTATATTATGCAGATTGAAGAAACTCGAATGCAAAAGAGGACAAATCTATGATATTGGGTTCATTGACCCATATACCGTGAACGAGGTAACTCTCCATAACCATATCAAGGACACGGAGGATAACTTGGTACGGGCGTTAAGGAAACAAGAAACCATGACGAAAATACTATTTGCTTACAATTTCAAGTGAGTGTGTTAACTGTCTTATACACATTACTATATATTTTGGTTACTTGATGTTAAGTGTGTGTTATGTGTGTGCGCAGCTATCATTTTATTCTGCTAGTTATTGAACTTGATAGAGGACGAGTACTAGTCATGGACTCGAAAAAAAAATCCCTTGAGACATTCGGGGACATGATTGATACACTCCAGCGGTAATTTCAATCATTATGCATGGCACTATATCAGCTACTTTCGTTCATTTCCCGATATCAAGTAATTACTAACTTCTTTATTCATTTTCTTTGCCGGGCAGTGCTTGGAAACGGTTCACGGCTAAGGCACCGGGTCCCTGGAGAAATGAGCTTGAATTTAAACAAGTACCGGTAAGTACTACTAGCTAGGTCCGCGCATCTCTTTGGTTCTAGTTTCAATACCATTATCATCCTTGATTATTATTTTGATTGAACTCTATTCTCGTAAAGTGCTTGAAGCAAGAAGACGGGAATAATTTATGTGGATTCTATGTCTGCGAGTTCATGCGAGAGACTTGTCGTGAGAAGAGAAGACTAGAACAACTAGATGTACGTAAACAATATTCACAATTTTATTTTATTACCATCATTTATGTTGAGTTTCTTCATTCATATATATTGATCCCCTTCTTTACATTAGATCGAACTGAAGCGGGATCGTCTTCTAGCAACTGAGCGTATACGAGCAATTCAAGAGGAACTGGCGGGATTCTTACTTGATGAGGTCATAGCACCAACCGGTGAATACCATCGGCATTACGATTTTGGAAAATCGTAGCTGAAATTATATTGTATATATTCATGAACGTGTACAATGTTCCATTATGTAATATGTTCGACCAAACACGATAAAAGATAACACATACTAGCTTCGATCTCTATATGTATGACGATATTGTGTAATATATATGATGGTTTCTTTTATATGTGCATCAACATTTTTCAAATACCCGAAAAAACCGTATTTCAAAAGGCTAGGGATTAGGGTTTTAGCCAAACACTGCAGGGGCTGCCACGTCGCCATCCTCTAGCACCGGTTCATATTACAAACCGGTGCTAAAGGTCCATCGGCCGGAGCTGGTCTACACGGCCACGTGGAGACCCTTTAGCACCGGTTCGTAACGCAACCGGTGCTAAAGGGGGAGGGCTTTAGTCCCGGATGCGTTGCACCGGTTGCAAAACCGGATGCGTTGCACCGGTTGCAAAACCGGTGCTAATCAGGGTTATGAACCGGTGCTATTTCTCTGTTTTCCACTAGTGGCACGACCCGATGCAGGACCCGCTCGTCCAACGTGGCAGTTGTGCCGCGCCACAATAAAAGGTGCCACAGATACTTATACCGCGCCGTGCTCGATGGCGCTGCAAAAAAGGGTTAGTCCAATAAAATCGTTTCGCTGAAGGTTTATTTTTTTAATTTGTTTGAACTTTGGGTTACTTTTATCTAAATTGCCGAGATCTGCGACCAGACTAGCTTTTTCTGGACTAATTAACAATATATACGGATGGAATACAAGGCCAGGGCAAAAGTGCGTTCCATTCGTTTACCCGGCGACGCCTGCAGTGGACATTGTTCGCGCGCGCACGCGGTCCTAGGTCGAAATCGAAAGAATCCATGGGCATCGTGATCGTATCACGGAAGTCTCACGGGTCGGGGATCGAAGCATGAGTAAATCCGCCTGGCTGGTTGGCTGGAGGAGGCGACGAAATGGACGGCCGCGCGCCGCCGGCGTGGGTTCACACGTACGGCCGCCGGTGTTGAACTTTGTTCCGCGCATATTCTTTCTTTCATGCAACCAACCCGCACGTATACGCGATTTTCGCCGTAACTTTCCCCGGCCGGCTGCTAATTACCCGAGGTATGCTGCCGATCACCCTCACTGCTGGTCGCCGTTGGACGACTGTCGGAGCGCAGGACCCATCGCGAGGATTCTTTGGTCGAACTGTTCGATGGTCATGATATGTGCCAAGTTTTCCTAATATTCCCTCGACTAATCAGGGACGATATTTTCTTTCCTGCATTTGATCCTGCGAGGAGAATACCATGAATTGTAGTACGTAGTACAATTCAAACGATCGACGAAGTACGTTTTGGATCATTTAAAGCTTTCTTCAGACCCATTTCCACCTTAGCTACGAAGGTTGAGTTGCCTGGACGGTTCACTATTCCCAGCTGACTTTCTTACCACGACCATTTAACAAGGCTCAAACTGATCAGTCGGTTACAACGGTATCGCTACCTCTTTTTCCATGTAGGGACCACAATAATGTAGGGCCGGTATCAAAATTTTGTGGGAGGATGGTCCCCTCCCTAGAGGCATTGTCTAGGTTGCTCGTGAAGTCCACGGATCTGGTAAGATTGAGACCAGGTTGGCGACCGCTTAGAGCGTGGGTGTTTGGGACGCAATGTACATCATTGACGGCGCTTCTCAGTCGACATCTCCTATCGGGTGGTCTAGTCCCGCCGCTCTCTCGCCACCTTAGTTCACATGGGCGAGCAGTGCATTGGTTTTGGCATATTTGAGGCATCTGTCTTCCGAAGTCTCCTTCTTCGATCGTGACGCGGCTCGGGTGCTCGGTGCTTTGCATCTTCTCCATTTGTGGTAGGAAATGTTGCAAGGGGAGTCCTCGATATTTGGTTGTGGTGGGCAATGTTGTTTGTCGTGTGGCGTTGAGTTTGTATCTGTGTAGCCATCATGACATTGTATCGGCCATTCTAGGCTCTTCTTCTATATGATTACTACACCTTCTAGGGTGTATTCTCGAAAAAAAGTTTACTAAGAAAAAGAAGGTACTAATAGATTTTATGCATGTATCCTTGCATGCCCGGCTATACAACATGCATCGTCTGATCTCTTCAATTTTTAAAAAGCATGCATCTCATATCCATGGCGAGCAAGGATCGGCCATCGGACTGACTCAGCCTAAACAAATGACGAGCTCGTAGATTATGTTGGCGGTAACGATGTGCAAGTTTTGCCATAACCCTCTTCACTCAATGGAGATTCGTGACGGCGTTGTTCTCGCCGGAGTTTCATGATGGCATCGTTTGTCGCGGCCACGTACACCATGTCTAGAGAAGCCATGTCCAGCAGTGCGCCGATGGCGGTCGGTTGGGAATTAGCTCGGGAAGGAATCATAGAGGTGGTGCTTGGCTAGAGAATACAATTTGCATTGATAGAAGGAAATTCACATAATTACGACTCGGGGTGTCCCAAGGTGTATCGCTAAGGGCATGTACAATCCTAGGCGCTAATCTATGCGCTTATATGAATAAAAAAGAAATAAGAAATTCAGATTATCGGCTAAGTGCCCGCACTTGCAACGGAAGCATTTATTTAGGATGCCCGGGTAATGCTAGCGGCCTTGTCAAAACTGTAATCCTGCCCAAGGAAAAAGAAGACACACGCACTCACACAATGGACAGAGAACACACGGAGTTTGGCACCGCACACTTGTACCTCTTTTCCTCTTACTCTCTGAACTCATGAATAACAACAGTGATTACAAGGAGCTTAAATAGCTGAACCAAGGTAGCTACCACTCACCCACTACTGCATGTAACACACGCCCTCAAGCCACTAACGGCTTGATCCTCTAATTTCTCCACTACCTGCATGCATATGCATACACTTGACGAAAAGTGTTTTCGACTTTCGAGCTCGAGTGATCCCTTCATTCTAAAGTAATTAAAAAATATATTTCCAAGTTTCAGAAAAATGTGAAAATAAATTCAGATATAGTCAATGATGTAACCTGTAGGCATGCAAATTTTTATTATAAAATTCTTTGTATTGTGATCTACACAAAAATAATAAAATCTGACAAAATTTGTAGATTTAAAGTATACATACTCAGATCTACATATTTATCATTTTTGTGTAGCCCAAACTACAAAGCATTTGAACTTGATTTTTTGCACGTTTGTGGAATAAATAGTTGGCTACAACCTAATTTTCGTTTCGAATTTTTTTGATGCACGGAATTATAAGTTTCAATTTTTTTTTAAAAATAGGATCACTAGTGCCCATGTGCACCAAATCTTCTCTCCTTGACTACTTGAGTAACTTGCAAGTTTGCAGAATACACGGTACTTGACGCATGATCTCTGCTAACTGCGTCCGCTTCCGCTGCGCTTGCTCTGATCTGCCGCTGACTCGCATCTTCAACTCCACGGAACATGCACGTGCTGCTAATCTAAATCTGCATGTTCTTATCCTAATCAGCTACCACTACTTGCTATGCATGCACAAACAGATATAATCAGTGTTAAACACATAATTTGGCTACTGAGTATTATATGGGCCAAATTAACGTCAAAGTATGTGGTTAAATTATTAATTGATATGTATATTTGAAACTGCTATGTAGTTCAAGACATACATGTGATCAGGGTTCAACAAGAACGCCGCAGCCAGACTGGGTAGGCAAAACAAGCCTTTTACCAGGACAAATATACAGAGTATTGACTGAACTGGAGACTATCAAGGACAAGTTCTCGATGAATTCAGAGAAGAGCTGAGCTAAATGGCAGATTGCTGATTATTCAGTCACCTAAGGAAGCGGTGCAATAGCAATCACATATATATTTATGGCGATGCACAAGATATGCAAGATTTGCATTAGCTGGTATGATTAGCACTCTGGCCGTAATATTTTATAGTTTTAGACATGTACCTAGGTGACTTTGTTTGTAGCTGTCACGTATTTGCTTGCAAAAAGAATAGATAGGTATCGATCATACATGGTAACCGAATCAAGGACACAGGTTAGATTCGGTTTAGCTATTTTAGAGTTCTGTTCACGTACGGTATGTTTGCCCTGTACGCCAAGTCCGATGTGCCTTTAAATAGTTAGGCCACGGCCGATTGAGGAGGCCCCAGACAATCGATCTATCAATACAGTTTATTACTTTTTATCGTTATTCTCTTTTATCGTTCTTCTCTTTTATCGTTCTCTCTGCCATGCCCTAGCAGCCCTAGGGTTTGGTTCATCTTTGCCGTTTTGCGCTGAAAAGCGGTCGTCTCTCCTCCACGAAAGCGAGGGGATCCTTTGTTGCTTTGCTCGGAAAGCATCCGTTCGTCGTCACGAAAGCACGACAATTATCTCGGTGTTGCGCGGCAGTTTTGCGTGCCAACACAATTGGCGACTCCGCTGGGGACGAAGCATCAAGCGGTCTCCGGCCTGTTCCTGCTACGTAAAGAGCGTCATCAAGAAGCTGCAGTCTACAACGGTAACATGAATTCTCAATCTTCTTTTGTAGATGCAAATAATTCTTATGCTGAAGTTGCTAGATTCTTTGATATGAATACTGTATCGGCTAGCCCTAATTCTTGCTATGTGCAAACGCCGATACAAAATAATGTGCATCCTTCAACTTGTTATAATTTTAACAACTTTCAGCACGTATATTCAAATTCTTATACATCGGCAGCCCCAGAAGTTCATATGCCGATGAACAATGTGATGAATTCAGTTAACCAATATGAAGCACCTAATGTTATAAATTTTAATAATATGCAAAATAATGTTTCACCCTTTTATTCATCGGCAAATAACTTGCAATTTTCTGCTTCACCTTCGCACATGCCGATGAACAGCGCGACTTGCTATGGTACTAGTAGCTATTTGGCCAATTATTCTGAACCATCATATGTTACACCTTATGTTACTAATTTTTTAGCACCATATGCAACTTCAGATATCCATAATTCGGCTACACACCTTCACACTGCTTGCAGCCGAATAAGTGAGAATTCAATAGGAGCTCATGTGGCTTCATTTGATACTGTAGCATGTGATACACCCCCTAAACAACTACATAATTTCGGTAATACCCAATTGTCATTGCCGAAAAATATTGAAAGATTCGAGGGGAGATCATCAGAGGAGTGGGCTGATTTATATAGGAAATCTTGTGAAGATCTTGCAAAAAAGCTTGTTGAAGTCAGAGCTATGGTAGCCAACCAACAGAAAAAGGTTGACTTGGTCAGTATGGCTAACTCGTCTAAGGCTGGGTTTGACAACACATGTGCAGAGTCAAATCAACAACAGATGATTGACATGTCTGTCACGACCGACTTAGTTGAAGGCAAATATTTGGGTAAAGCTAAGTCGGACACACACACTGAGTTTGTCAACCCGATAGATACAAGCTTCGTTGAGCAAGAACATGGTGAACGTGAAACAACGGTGCTTGATTTTTCTGGATGTAAGGGAGCTTTCATGTTGCCCTCTGAATTCCGTGCCAAAGAAATTGATGAACATCCAAAGGAAGAGAATATAGCCGAACCATCTTCGGTTGAAGAAGAGCATCTAAGTGAAGCGGCACAAGATACAGAAAAGGAGAAAGATAAGATATTGGAAGATCATCAAGAGGTGGAGCAAGATATTGTTCAGGTTGTGCAACGACCTTACTCTCTCAACATGATCGACTTTGAGAACAAGAAAATGCTTATTCGGTCAGATCAGACCGAGTCCGCAAGAGGGAAAAATGTTGTTATTGATGATAGTGTTCCTCCGAGGATTATCAGGCCAAAAAATGCAGAAGTGGGATTGCAGAAAGTCGATCAAAGAAAAAGAAAATCAAATCCAAGACCAAAGCCGACTGTTAAACAACTATTGTACAAATACACTTCGCACAAGGCCAACAACGTGTTTAGTCGGCTTGGAGGTGCTAAGCTTTCAAGGTCTCCTTCTCGACCCGGGGGGCATGAGCGCTGGCAAGGAAACTCATATGATCAGCAGCTTTATTTTCCAGTAGAGCCAACATGTTGGGGCTGCCCACCACCTATTTATCCACAGTTTTCCTTGCGGGATTTTAAGCATTGGGTGTCATACCGTACAAAGCCAACAGCTTATTTTCAACACAGATGTATTCCGTCGAGACCCATGTCCAGGACACACTTGCATGGAAAAAGAGATTGGTTTAATCAAGAGGTTAGGCCTATTGGTATTTGTGGCAATGATGAGAAGCTGATCTCTGAAAATTCGAATCAACAAAGAAGACAAAATGCAGATGGCATTGTTTATAGAGGTGGTCAGAAGTTTAAATGGGTTCCGATCAATCGCAAAAACCATGCAGAAGCGCATGATGGAACTGAGTGCAGCTACACCAAGACTAATGCAGAAAAGGGCACTAACTTACGTATTGATTTAAAGCCTGATGTGCAGATGTCTCCAGAGAAGGCAGTTGTATCTGCTAGTAATAGTAAGTCGGCTCATGCATCATCTGGTGTATCCGTGGGAAGCAGCATGAAAGTTGGAGCCGGTGATAAAGCTGCTCATCAATTGAAAATTGGTGAACACCAATCTTCTGAAGGTGTTGTTTGCAGTCTAGAAGTTGATGCAGTGAGGTGTGGTTTAGTTCACAAGAGAGTTGCTGAGACCGAAAGGAAAGGTGTAGACAATACATAGGTTGCATTCTCAAGTACAAGTGCGAGTAAGAAATCTGAATCGGCTAGCGTGCATGCCGTTTTAGCTAGTTTGCCCCCAACGGTTGTCAATTCTAGTACTAGCACGTCTACACGTTGGGATTCAAGGAATAGATGCAGCCAGAAAATTAAAGGTGGTAATATATTTGATCGGCAGAGAATGTTTTCGGCCAAGGCAAAAATATTTGCATCACGGACCACAGTACTGTATAGGCCGAGAAACTCGGGGGGCAATATCATTAAGTCTATCGCACTAGAAATAAAGCCGCGACCTCAGTGGTGCCCGAAGGGACTCACACATACACAGAAACGACGGGTGCAGCGACTGCGAGCATTGGAAATCAAAGAAGATACAACTTTGAAGAAGTGCGATGAACTGTTCAGGCGAGTTAGACCTACGGTGCCGCCGAACATGACTTGGAGGGAGAAGCGCATCACGACGGAGGAAAATATAAATGCGGATGACATGGTTGCTAATGGAATTTCAGAAATTTCAAGAGATACACTTATTTGATATGGATGTTGATAAAGGCGGATAATACGTCCTGCATCACGTTGACAGAGGCATCGGTTGAGTTGCAGTATGGTGAGATACTATGTTTGACCGATGCTATTGATAAGTGATTGCAAAGATGTGATGAAGAATATCGTTCCGGAAAGAGCGATATGCAGGAAAGAAGACTACGGGAAGGAGTACGTCATTGCATACTTAAATCGTCGTTTGCTCGACACCGAGGCTCGGTACGTGTTTATTGCAAAGTTATTATTGTCTTTAGACATATACTAAATTTCGGCTTTATCTACTTTTTACTATATGTGTGAAAACTTGCCGGCCGACAATTTAAATATTTATGTTGGAAGGACCGATTCTTAGTGGTATGATTGGGAGGTGGACTTATGTGCTAATAGACTATGATTTAGTATATGAATCGCTGCATCCTAGGAGAGCTCGTGGTATTGCCGATTTTATTATTGACAAGAGGATTGAGGGTGAGAAAAATATTAGTTATAGTAGTGTTTGCCCATAAAATCTTGGATCGGTCTTTAGAGGAGAAAATTGTATAGCTAATGCTTAGCCCAGCAAGCATCTGGTTGTCGGAATAGCAAATGAAGATTTTTATATTACAAAGGCCGATGCTAGCTGCTGTAGAAAACGTATACACATGTTATATTCTCATTTGGTATAGCATGCGGAAGCATTACTTTGTAAAGAAAGCTATGTGCATGGTCCAACTTGTCTTAGGGCAGAGCTATTTATTTTGCCCAGCATGCATCCGGTTACTACATAAGGAAAGAAAAATTTATATATTAGAAAAGCCGATGTTTGCTGCTGTAGAAAAATAAGTCCACCTTGCTGGAAGCTAGTTTGGTACAACATGCATGGTTCCGGTTCACTTCAGCAATTAGTATACTTGGGCAAACATGATTCGGCACATGAGTCCTAGACGATCGAATTAGTGAGTAGTTCACAACCACCTGATTGGAGAGTACCTCTGATTAATCATTTAAAGGATCCAAGTCAAAAAGATATAGGAAAATTCGGCAATAAGCTTTAATATATATACTTTTTTGTATCGCCGAATAATAGACAATTTACTTTTAAATTGCTTGGATTTTGATCAGTCTATAATAGCTATGAGTGAGGTGCATGATAGAATATGCGGGACACATCAGTCGGCTCATAAAATATGATGGTATTAAAAAGAGTGAGTTCTTTTTGGCCGACTTTGTTAAAAGATTGCTTCTGGCACTAGAAAGAATATAACTTATTGGGACTAAAGATAAAAATTCGGCAAATGGTCGCCGAGTTGGGAAGACCGACATAGAGGTGTAGAGATTGTTCTTGAAAATTCATAATTTGTGCACTCTGTGCAGGGGAGAAATTTCTATTAGATTTCAATGAAAATTATTTTCAAAAGTATTATCTAAACATGTGGCTGGAGGCTTGAAGATGGCCAGTACAGTATTTCAAGTATCGCCCTAAATGAAATTTGGCTGATATCTTATTTGAAATATCGCCCTAAGAGAATATGGTTGATGAGTTATTTAAACATCACCGTAAACAAAAATTGGCCGATGTGTTCTTTGAACATCGTCCTAAGAAAATATATGGCCGGTGAGATGATCAACATCGTTCTAAGGTATTGTTATAGTGTTTTTGGTAAATACCTTGCACCAAAAACAGGGGGGCATGTGTTAAACACATAATTTGGCTACTGAGTATTATATGGGCCAAATTAACGTCAAAGTATGTGGTTAAATTATTAATTGATATGTATATTTGAAACTGCTATGTAGTTCAAGACATACATGTGATCAGGGTTCAACAAGAACGCCGCAGCCAGACTGGGTAGGCAAAACAAGCCTTTTACCAGGACAAATATACAGAGTATTGACTGAACTGGAGACTATCAAGGACAAGTTCTCGATGAATTCAGAGAAGAGCTGAGCTAAATGGCAGATTGCTGATTATTCAGTCACCTAAGGAAGCGGTGCAATAGCAATCACATATATATTTATGGCGATGCACAAGATATGCAAGATTTGCATTAGCTGGTATGATTAGCACTCTGGCCGTAATATTTTATAGTTTTAGACATGTACCTAGGTGACTTTGTTTGTAGCTGTCACGTATTTGCTTGCAAAAAGAATAGATAGGTATCGATCATACATGGTAACCGAATCAAGGACACAGGTTAGATTCGGTTTAGCTATTTTAGAGTTCTGTTCACGTACGGTATGTTTGCCCTGTACGCCAAGTCCGATGTGCCTTTAAATAGTTAGGCCACGGCCGATTGAGGAGGCCCCAGACAATCGATCTATCAATACAGTTTATTACTTTTTATCGTTATTCTCTTTTATCGTTCTTCTCTTTTATCGTTCTTCTCTTTTATCGTTCTCTCTGCCATGCCCTAGCAGCCCTAGGGTTTGGTTGATCTTTACCGCTTTGCGCTGAAAAGTGGTCGTCTCTCCTCCACGAAAGTGAGGGGATCTTTGTTGCTTTGCTTGGAAAGCATCCGTTCGTCGTCACGAAAGCACGGCGATTATCCTGGTGTTGCGCGGCAGTTTTGCGTGCCAACAATCAGATCTTTATGTGAAAGTACACAGCCCCAGCCTAGTGCTAGCATGGATTACTCAACTACATGTATAAAACTGAGAAAGTAAACATGAACGAGTAATCAGGATAACAAGGTTAACTCCAACAAAAACTGCCTCATCCTGAACAAAAGGAGCCTGTAGCGTCGACGCAACTTGTAACGGCGATGCTAGCAAAGATCCCAGCCTCGACCAGAAATTGTGGATATATTAGAACCCTAGCGCCTGGGCTAAGCGTCCCCATTTTAGATGCCCTAATCAGATTACGCAGAGGCAAAAACATTTAGATTAAAGTGCGCCAATTGTGGTGCCAAAAACTTTAGGAGCCTTATATATTGAGATAGAGTAGCATAGATATCTAGCCAGATGTGACTGTCATAATTATTTTTAATCAATGGCTACAAAAATCCAAATTAAACGGGTCACAAAAATTCAGACTCAACACGGTACTTGAGTAACATCCCAATCACCATAAAAGAGTGTTTTTATTAAATCACATTCAAAACCTTTTCATTGCAGAGTACATATATCACTACATCTCATAGTCACGTACAACAAAGCTTACATGAGTTAGATGGACGACTCAACCTATTGGTACAAATCGAACAAATCGCATGCGTACATATCTACACCATATAAGCCACATAAATTGGCATGAGCCTAACAATATTATTTGGATGACAACCAATCAGTAGCAGATAGCAGAAACTAACCAGTAGTTAGGAATCACACCTGCTGATCAGCATCGGTGCTAGGACGTCGAGGTCGACTAATACCAGCATGAGTGCAAAAGGCCCAGAGGCAAGTGATGAGGCCGCCTCCTGAGGATGAAAGCGCCTTCGCATGGCCTTCCACATCATTGGACGGGGACATGTAGATGAGAAGTTGGACCCAGAATTTGGCCATTTCCTCCCAAACCTTGTTCTTATCGGTGCGTTCATGGTGCATCTGGAACAGCTTCAGGCCATCCCGCACCGTTGGGTCTTGGAGACGCTCCACTGCATTCTTGTCCATCTCAAGCAACGCCTGCCATGGCGAGCCGCAGAAGCACCCGCTCGAGGCTTTCTTCAGGCAGCTCTTCATGTCTTGGTAGCTGTCAGATACCCATATCTCGTCGTCTGGCAGAAGCTCGGGCGTGCGCGCCACGAGGTACAAGCAGTACCTCGAGAGCGTCACCGCCACCGCCCGATCGTCTTCGATCTGCTTGTCGTCCTTTGCTCGCTTGCCATGCATGTCGAGGAGCTCCGTCGCCAGGTGACACTGCAGGAGGATCTCTGTAGCTGTTTTTCCATAGCTTTCATGGCCATATATCCGTGGCAGGGAAACATGGCATGTGCCTAGAGGATCAATATCCTTGAGGGACCGGACGATGTCTACCTTGGCTTTAGTTGGCAGTGTCACTTGAGAGGTCCATGCTAACATCTTGTGAACTGGCTCATAAACTTGGCGTATGGATACCTGTTTTATCTTGATCCTGTTGGGATTAACAGGTCTGCAGAAAAGTGTAAATATGAGACCAAGTGCAGATACCACCAAGAAGCGTCCTGCAATGAAGCAGCCAATGATTGGCTTCCCCAGCCATCTCCAAAGGAAGTTTCCCGGGGCTACGTACAAGCATAGCAGATGCACTAGGAACCAGTTGGAGAGCAGGTATATGGTTAGGAACTCCGTGATTTTGATGGTAAGAATGGTCATCACCAGCAGCACGGCGATGATGAAGTAAAGAAGCAGGGTTTTGTCGATGCGGTAATTTCGCACGATGATCAAAATAGCAAGGATGTATGTCAAAACAAAGAGGATGGAGAAAATGAAGTTGAAGATGAAAAGCCAAGGGGCTGACATCACGACTGGGACGCCCGCCTCGTAGTAGTTGTCCAGGAAGTCGAGCTCTAGCTGAAGCACTTGAAATACTGCATGGGTGTTGTCTTCTGCCTTGCTTTCGCGTTCGAGGCCGAGGAGGCCATGGAGCATTAGCCGGCGTGCCATCTCTGACCCGACCTCCACCATGGGATAATGCTCAAACTGGCGGCACATCAGCTTGAATAAAGAGAAGGATAAGCATAGGCGGCGCCACCTCTTGGTGCTGAAGCAGCAAATATCCAAACTTGGTATTTTCTCCCATATTCTCTCCACGGTCACCAAGTCCTTGACCTTGCTGAGGTCTATGAGGAGATGGACGTGCTTCTGCTCATCTTGGCCATGAGGGAACTTCCCAACACCGTAGCCGCAATGTAGGGTGGTCAGGTGTACCTTGGGTAAAGAACGCCCATCCTTCTTTCGACTATCCTTTTTATGGAGCATGAGCTTCTCTTCCCCCATCACCACATACTCGCACTTGGATATCTCGCCGGCAGATGACATACCATGATTTTCTACAATGTGCTGCATGTAGCTTGCAATGAGGTGAGTATTTCCCGCTGCTGCCAGCGAGTCCTGTGCCATCCATTTGTTGAGCACCCTCTGCCCCAGCTTCGCCAGGGCTAGTGACCAGAGGATGATGAAGAATGCAGCCATCACATCCTCCTGGTGAAAAAATAAACTTCGGTGAAATCTCGGCTAGTTTGGAGAGAAAATTTTCATTTTCTGCTGAAAATTCTTCTTAACATGAAATCTCATGCTGTTTTTGAACAAAGAAATAGATTGGATTTCTAAGTAGACAGTTAGGTCTACACTCCTCTCTTTTTTAACATACTACGCTCCTACCTTAGTTGTTCATAGGTGCATCAAGATCAATGATGCCGCTTTTTTCCCTCTCGAACAAATTTTTTTACCTCTCGCACCATACAACATATGGATTCGAAACTTGTAGTTCATTGGAATATTTGATATAGAATGTGGGAAAAATATTATGGTTTTTTTGGACATTAAATATATATATAAATAATTTAGTTTGAATTTTAACTATTTGAAATTCCACAAAAAATTGAAATATTTTTCTAGATTCTAGTTGTAATATTCTAGTGACATGCAAAGTTTTAAATCCATATATTACATTGTTTAAGACATTAAAAAAGACAAACTTAAAAAAGCGTAGGGAGTGTAGGTGACATGTATGGTGCTCAGGGTTCAGCCAAAATTTTCCTTATGTTTTTATGAAGTACGAATGCAGCAAGATTCAAATGAGAAATTATTATATGAGGCTGTGGTAGGGTCAGGAAAATATTGACCATTCAATTAGCAGATCTGATGGTTTAGATTGAACAATACTTGTTGACTAAAAGACTACTCCCTCCGTTTCAAAATATAAGATGTTTTAGGTTTATGAAGCAAATGTATCTAGACAACTTTTATTGTTTAGGTTCACTCGAATACACACACTAAAAGATGTCTAGATACATTTGCTTCACAAACCTAAAACATCTTATATTTTGAAACGGAGGGAGTAGTATTTTTTCATCCAAGTGCAGATTTGGCAGGTGCAAAAACACGGGTCCACCTATTATGACAACTTCCTTATCCTAACTTCCTTTGCTTAACTTTCCTTATAATAGCTTCTCTATTTCAATTCCTTTACAAACGAGCAAGTCACCCGTAAATTTGAACCAAGTCTTTACATTTTGTAGAGAAAATAAAACTTATACCTGAGTGTTAAAACTACTCCATCAGATCCATAATAAGTGCCGATGATTTTATACTGATTTGGTAGAAAATTTATACTAAGTCACCAACACTTATTATGGATCAGAAGGAGTAGCTAGCTAGTTTTCTTATCCTCTCACGAACTAGAATAAATAGAATTTTAAAGGGAGTGTCCAAATCACAATCAACCTAAAACTTGGGTAACTTTATAAATTCGTCTACCCTATCTACATTGGAATAGCAAATCCAATTCGCACCGGTGACACCAATCTGGAGTTGTGCCATACCTATTTTTTTAGTTGAGTTGTAGAAACAGTCCATCTTTTTTTGTTTCATCAATCTGATCTATACTGTTTTCATTTTACGGAAGTTAGGAGGAGATGGCCTGGGTTTATTTTAGCAAGATACGTTGTTTTTTAGACTTAATAACAAAATATTATTACGTAGGTATGGTATAGAGATAGGTAAATCAAATCAAATTTGTATCAAGATTTTTTCTCTAATAAATTATCGAAAATACTACTACTCTGCAGGACTAGTAAATTGTGCAGTAAAAAACTCCTATTTTATATATAGTAGTGATAAATGATTGCAATAGTACCGAAGTTGAGTCCCGTGGAACGTTTGTGTACATGAGGTAGCCGATCCACACCAAGCGAGTAGCCTCGTCGGAGTGGTCCATCAGCCGAAACCTGCCAGAGGCCCTCGAGAAGGAGCCGCCGGCCGACTGCACCATGGCCTGCACCTTCTTGCGGATGAGCTCGATGAGGAGCATCCACAGGAGCAAAAAGAGGAGCTCCCCCGTGTGCCCCTTGGAGTGGGAGAACATGTAGGACAGGAGGGGAAGGAAGAGGACGAAGGTGGAGCGCAGAAGGGTGCGCACGATGGAGAAGAGGGTGAAGCGACCGCGTATCAGGCGCTCGAGGCCCACCACGCTGAGCGTGCCTCCGAGGATGGACATGAGCACCACCGTGAACACTACCGCCCCCTTCACCTCGCCGTTATACTTCGCGTCGTCGGTTTCCGTCGTGTTGCCATCATGTGACGTCTGGATGGAATGCCTGATCACATTCCAGGGGCCCATCCAATTCATAGCTGACCAGAACAAGTCCTCCATTAATTCTGGTGTAGTATAGGTGCATACATGGGAGCCATTTTTGTTGCTATAGCAGCACTCACGAAGCAATGGAGTATATGTAGACGCGCGGGGGGGGGGGGGGGGGGGGGGGGGCAGGCATGGATGCCGAAGTAAAAAATCCAAACAAAGTTCATCAACAAGCTAGCTCATCATTCTTTGCTTGTAGAGGAGCATGTTCCATTGAGGATCTCTAACGCGTTTGATGTCATTATGGTGCTTTGTGCCCCACCAAATCAGCAGATCCATGCAAAAACAAGATAAAATAAGAAGAGTAATGGGCCTTGAGACCAGGTTCTCATCTCTTGCTAGCAGCAGCGGTCGCAAGAGCGTTGCGGTGCTACTCAGATTCGCAGCCAAAGCAGTAGCGTTAAATTAAGCTCATTTACGGACACAATCGTACGTGTACGCTTATAAATTGCTGGCTTTTTGTCGGTGGAATGTGATACATGCCTGCATTACTAAGCATGGGGCAAAGCTTCACATAATTAAAGAAATCTAGCTTTAGTGGCTGTACTAACCCACAAATATATATGTGGCATATCATACTTGTCTATCTTTGTACGCGAACTCATCAAAAGACACTTCACGCACAAATTAATACTGAACGTAACAGTTAATAGCTAGTTTTATAAGAAAAGAAAAGGCTCAACGCAGAGAACGGGCGTTTCAACCTTCGTTTCGAGAAAATAGAAAATATGCCCATGCGTTGCATCGGAAGAAAAAACATTACAAGTCTCTAACCCGATAAGCATGCTCAAGTTCCACGTCCTTTACGTCAACACTGCACCCACACATATCGTTGTTGTGTATCCTCCTTCTTGAATTCGCGGTATGCATCAGATCAATTCGGTGCAAGATGAACTCGACACAGTGTAGCACTTTAGTGAGAGCCGAAATACTGGATATGTAGGAGGGAAGCGCCGAAACACAAGCCGCAAACAGTACCCAAAAATAAAACGTAGTGTTAACACTTAACTTGGCATGGCCAAAATTAATGAGTAGCACGCTTGCATAATGAACAATTGATTATGACTTTCCCGCAACATGACAGTAACTTCTAGTGTCTTATCCAAGCCGATGGGTCTACCAGCTACCAAGGCGATAAGCGAAGAACGCCCGCCAGTCCATCTCTAGTAGCATGATGTTGGGACGGATGGGATGCTGGCTGCCAAAGCAATCGGTCACCTGATCCATCGCTCCCGTCTCTAGATCGACGGTGTACACATGGTGGGTGTCGCTGAGAAGTATTGTGCCGCCCTTCTCCCCCAACATGCCCAAGTACATTTTTAGTGTTTCCCGTCTTTCAATATACTGAGGTGGTTTTAGCTTGACGATGCCACTATAGATCCACCCGGCATCAGCATCATCTTCACTTTCTCCGCTATCTTCTTGCCTCACGTAGATGTGTAAGGTAAGGTCTGGCCTTCGCAGAAATATCAACGAGAGCCTTCCACCAGCAGTCGCCCTGAGTTGCGGCTCATCAAAACCAAGGCCATTTACCGGAGCGAAAATCTCCTTCCGAGAGGCACCGCGTGTCTCCGTGCCTACATCAAGGATATGTAACTTGGATCTGCGGTTTCCGAGGACCCAGTGCAGCATGCCACCGCACACGACGGCATCGGGACTCCTAAGCGGGCCGCGGATTTTGCCCTTCGCAGTGTCATCGAGAATTAATTTTCTTGGCAGACTCCATCTACCTTCGCTTGCCGAGAAGATGTAGAGGTTTCCCAGCGTCGCATAATGCGTCATACCAATAACTATTACTTTGGAGAATGTCAAGTAGTCTTGAAGTAGTTGCTCCTCTGTGCTGCTCGAGGAACAGTCTGTACTGGTCAGGATCGCGTAGCCGCTTTTGCTGAATTGGGCGTCACCGCCTAGCGGATGGAGCTCGTCACACACCCCGACGAGCAGATTGCAGACGGCTAGGTGGAGGATAGAGTCGTCTCTATCAGCGTCCAGACGCACCAGGAGGAGGCCGCAGCGTGCGGTGAGCGGCACCGCGTTCTCAAGGAGGCACTTGTCGTTGGGGAACAGAGATCCGAGGGAGCGGCGGCCTGGGCCAAACATCGATCGTGGCGTCGGGACGAATGACGTGGTGGTGGGTTCCGTGAAAGCAATCTGTTTCCAGGTCAGGAAACCGGCAAGGAAGGTCGGCGACATGCCGGTGCCGCCGGCGTCCTTGTCCGGCCACCGGAGGCTGAGGAAGGAGGGGTCGGCTACGAGGCGGCTCCACGGCTTGCACGTGATGGCGCAGCGGAAGAGCGCGGCCGTGTCCTCCACCCGGAGGAGGATGTCGCGGACGGCGTCGTCCGTTAGCGACACCGGTGTCGCCGCCGTCTCTTCCGTCTCGATCGAGTATTTCCCATTAGGGTTACGTGTGCGAGGCTGTGAATTTTGATACTAACACGGAGGGCCTATTTCAGGGTGGACTCTGTGTCAATTCGATTCGTAATTGCGAAACCTGCTGGCCCAGGGCTGCCCGAAGCCCACCATATTTGCATTTCTTAAGCTACAAGATGGACGCATATCTAATTTACGATTCCCCGACAAAAATCTACAGTATAATTATCAGCTAGGAGAAGATGTTCGTATTCGGAGGCGGTGGATATGAAAAGCTCACGTCGCAAAGATCGGTCCGAGATCTTACATCACATCTCACAAACTCCGGCCGAGATCATACATCACATCTCACAAACTCACAATGAGAAGTTCACTAGCTGAGTGTTTTCTCCAGTTAATCAGACTGACCTCAAAGTATTAACTTCTCTTTGTTTCGCAACCACATTGTAAACAACACTGGGATCAGAACAGTGTGTGTCATCATTACGCACGAGATTACAAATATTCATGACATTGCATACTATTTTCCTCACATGCATGCCATCCCAAATTCTTGCTAGCATATATAGTTAGAGAAAATGCCGAGCCACCAACATTACCGAGAATGAGGTGATACTGATCTTTTTTTTTACTGATCTCATTATTCATTCACACTTGAACATAATAATTTAGCCAACAATTTTTTGAAAAACAACAAAAAAGAATTCTGATTAAGATGCTTTCTTGAAGTCAAGTTCAGATGCATCTACTTACTACCAAGCCGGGAAACAAAGAATGTCGGCCAATCCATCTCAAAAGGGACGACCTTCGTGCGGCTAATCCGGCCACAGTACATCAGCTCTTGCATCACTCCAGTTTTTAGATCCACGGCGTAAAAGTGCCTGTAGTTATCCTTGAGGATGAGCACACCGCCTTTCTCTCCTAAAAAGCTCAAGTACATTGCTTCTGCTTCAATTTGGATATGCTTAGGCAGTTGTAGCTCCAAGAATGTACAGAGCCAATGTGCATCACCACCATTATTGTCAGTTTCCTTGTGATCTTGCCGCGTCCAGATATCAAGCAGGAGACCTGGCCTTTGCAGATGCAGCAGCGAGAGCATCCCGCTGACATGCATGCTAAGTTGTGGTTCATCATGAGTTTTCTGAGATAAGATCGGGACCGGAATCTTTGTCCAAGAGACCTGGAAGGTCTCGACATCCACATCGAGAGTACGCAAGCCATCATACCTGACAAGCCAGTGTGCAGTGCCGTGACACACGACGGCCTTAGGATGCATTATTTGCCCGATCTTTGGGTCGTAGATAGAGAACTCACAGAGTGTGCTCCAGCTCGCCTCGCCGGACGTGAACGCGTGGACTTTGCATGGCCGGTCACAGCAATCGGTTATGATGATCACCAGTTTGAAGAATGATGAGTAGCCCGAGGAGGACGGAGGTTGCTGCTTGCCATTTGAGGACCTGTCCTTGCTGGTAAAAATGGCACATCCGATGGCGCCATTTTTCCATGTCCACTTCAGCGAGGGTAGCATGTCGCAGGTACCGGCGAGCAGATTCAACATGGCCATGTCTAGATCTTCCCGCCTGTCCGGTGTTTTAGGGGCAAGGCGCACGAGAACAAAGCCGTGTCGTGCGGTGAGCGGCACCGCACCGTCCAACATGCCGCTGCCTTCGACCGCGTCAGGAAAGAAAGAGCCGAGGAAGCGACGATTACGGCCGAACACCGACCCGGCGTCGGGATGAGGGACGTGGCGGCGGCAGGATCCGTGACGGCGAGCCGTTTCGGGGTGAAGAACCCGGACAGGAACGCCGATGCGTGGGGCTCCGGCCACCGGCGATGGAGGAAGGAGGCTTTGGCCACGAGGCGGCGCCACCGCCTGCACGCCGTGGCGCAGCGAAAGAGGGCGGCCGCGTCCTCCACGCGTACGAGGATCTCGCGGACGACGTCCGCCGGGAACGAGATTGCGGTGGCCGCCGCCGCTGTCTCTTGCGGCATCTTCTTTTTAGCGGAGAGTAGTAGTATGCCTAGGTTTTAGGTTCCGTCGAGTTATTAGCGTCTCAATCAATTGGTCTACACGGATTGAGCGACATCGGGTACTCGCGTCAGGCATATCCTGGCCAAATACGATTATACGAGTGGTCGTTAGCCTTCTGCCTTCTACTATATCAAATCAATTACGAATACGGAGTGCTAGAATGTTTTTCTTTTGAATCACATTGCAATTAGGTTTACTGATATAGGACTACATAATACAACTAGTTGATACCCCGCGCGTTGCGGCGGGCATTAGAGCTGATTTTCGTGTATGAAAAAATGGCACAAACAACCTTTACAAATAATGCTTATTTGCGTATAGTGTTCTGAAGTGCAAGCATATGGACCAACTATAATTTGGGAAACAAAGGCATGTGCATCATAAATAGCATAACAATAGCATGACCACATTCAATTCATGCTTCAACAAGTTTTACTTTAGGCCTAGTCATTGGAAGCGCCCCTCCAACGATCATCAGCGCCCTTTAAATTATCAATTTGACAAGAAAAAATTGCAATCATGGGATGGTTTCTTCAATTCAGGTTTACATGCATCTACGGGGATTACCTACCGAGACGAGATACAAAGAATGTCGGCGAATCCATCTCTAAGGGCACAATCTGCCGATGGCTAATCTTGTTTAAGTTGGCCACCTTCTTCATCTCCGCCGTCTCAAGATTTGCAGTGTACACGTTGCGGTGGTTGTCCTTCACGAGCAACATGCCGCCATTCTGTCCCAACAGAATCAAGTGCATAGACCGGAAGAGGCCGGCCGGGTCCCTGAGGCATACGAGGATCTCGCGGAGGATGTCGTCCGGGAACGAGGCCATCGGTTCTAGAGAGGAGAGTTGAGTGTTTGTTGATTGATTGATGACAGCTCTGAGGAGGCCGATCCACACGCTGGAGTAAAAATAGGGTGTGGATTCCAAGAGACCTGGAGGCTATGGAGTTCAGGCTGGACTCTTCTTCGGATTGACGAACGCATCCTTTTACAATTCCTAAGTCAACAACGACAAGGCCTGTCAGCATCTTGGCCCGCGTGAGGCAGCCCAGGCCCATCTCGGCCCACCAGAGCAGAGGAGCAGCACGAAATCCCCAAATCCCACCGTCCTTCCTTCGTCTTCCCCTCCGACCCGCTCTCTCGCCCACGCACGGATCCGCCCCGCCCCTAAACCCTAGAGCGCCTCCTCTCCGGCGCCCCGGCCAGCGATGGAGGACGAGGAGATGGAGAAGAAGGTGCAGCAGTACCTGCACCGCAAGGGCTTCCGCCTCACCGAGCTCGCGCTGCAGGAGGACCGCAACCGCCTCTCCACCACCTCCCTCTCCGACGTCTCGCTCTCCAGGTACGGATAGCTCCCCTGAACCGTCCCGTCCGGTGGCCGCAGCGGCCCCGCTCCGACTTCCGGAGCGAGCCAGGAGACCCAGTAGCTACTGATTCCCCAGTTTAGCTGAGCTATTGTTAATATCCCCCTTTGTCATGTTTAACAGATTTTTCAGCATCTAACTAACAAATGGGCACACGAATAGACGGAACTACCCTTCAGACAATATGCCCTTTCTCTCAAAATGCTAATTTCGCTGCAATAGTGACCATTCAGACAAACTCACAAATATGACAGCAAGTACATAGTTTCACAGTGATGCAAACTGACAAAATGATAGCAATAAGAGATATAGTTTCACAAGTTCACAATAATGATTCAAACAGCAAGTAAGATAGTTTTACAGACCGACATGCATAGACAACAAGTTCAACAGTGAGTTTGCACCTCACATACGCTAACAGCAATAAGGTAGTTCGTGACAGCGATAGGGTAGTTCATGAGAGCAACATAACAGTGAGCTTACTGACCATTGCACTTGCCATTCAAATGAGTTGAATCTCTATGCTAATATATGGCCTACATCCATTTTAAAACTCATCCGTGCAAGGCTTGAGAGCAATAAAAAGCTTGCTGAAATGTACTTCACATTTGATTGTAGTTGTATCAATCTCTACAGTACTCCCTGGAAATCTCTATTCTATCTCGGCCTTGTAGTTGTACAGCATCCTGGAACTTTCTTCCCAACTCCCATATAAGTGTGTTGCTGACTTTTGTTTGCCTTTCCACACCGTGCGATAGTCAAGTGTGACATGATGCTCATCTTGCAGTTCTTTAAGTATCTTCACAGCACCAATGGTTGGATCTTACTTAAGCATAGCCACTGCCTTATCAACCACCCAATATTGGCTTGTCATACTAGTCTTTCCACTTGTTGAGCTACAAATATGATCTGTTTGATGCCTCGCAATCCACAACAAAAAATGGTACAGATTGAAAGGTTATTACCATGACTGACAAACGAAGCAAAAATACGCAAGGCACAATAAGGTTATTACCATGACACACTTTTTGTCTCTTAGTTAGCGACCATTTGCAAGGTTCACCTTCAATGGATTGAACTTTTAAAAAGCCTGAAACCTCTCCAGCTCATTCTTTTTAGTGCCATATTCAAATTCTCCATTGGTAGCAAACTGTTTGAAAGCCTTTCTAAATGCAACCATATGAGGATAAGTTGTCCCAGTATCCATCTTGGGTTTTCGCTCATCCCACACAATGAGTGGCTCCTCCGGAGCCTTATCATCAATAACCATAGCTGCCCCTTCACTATCATGTATGGCATAATTAGGAGTAGGAAATACAATAGGAACATCAGCATCCCTCTTGTCCGCCTCTGATTTTAAACTGAACAGAGCAAACATAGCTTTGCTCATCCACCGGCTTTTCATCCGGGATACCCTTTTCATCCGGGATCCCCTTTTCATCCCCATCATTTTTGGGTTCAATCACAAGAGCAGACCAACCAACAACGGTACTAACTTTTTCTAATCCATTGGATGACATCACTCCCGTGGTTAGGTTTGTCACACTGGATTGACTAGAATCATGCACAGACATTGCAGAAGATCCTATTCAATATAGACATAACAATCAGAAATTTGGCACACCAAAACGCATGCATACATCACACTAAAACAAGGGAACATGATGTTACTTTTTCAGATCCATCACACCCCTTCGTCAATCCACCCTCTCCCACTCAAATCCCCATATCAATCTCACTCAATGCCTAGGGTTTCAACGATTTAGAAACTGTACCAGAGAAAGCACCAAATCCATGAAAAATAGAAGGGGAGAAGGCCTGCCTTACCTTGGAGCAGCAATGGAGGGAGGCGGATTGGAGGGGGAGAAGCAGGGGAGCAGCCTGGGCGGCGGTCGGCAGGGGGCAGCGGGTCTGGCGGCTGGAAGCCAGGTCGTGAACAAGGGGGAATGAGGAGAATGAAGGAGCGAGCCCTCCTCTGTCTCATGTTTTGAGGGATGAGGGCATATTAGTCCTTTTGAAATATAAGTTCAGTTTCATCCATTACCAGCTAATTAAAGAGATAACAAAGCCAGAGGGGGAAATGAAATGAGCAACATTTTTGGCTGAACTTGTTAAAATCAATTCTCCCAGTGCAGTTCGTCGGTGGAAAATAGTGCCAAATTGGTGGTTCCGAGTGGCTTGTCTGCGGCTAGGACTCGCTTACCTGCTCGGGTTTAGCTGTTTCTGCCATGTTTAAGTTCTCCGAGTGCAGAATTAGCTTAGCCGGTCTGAGTGTGAAATATTTGCACTTCTCCCAGGCAGTGTCAGACCTTCAACTAGATGTGTGAGGGGCTAAAGGAGCCTTGAACAGAGTTGGGGGGTCTAATCTAGAGTATTATTTCAAAAAGTTCTCCAAAATTGCTCTGTAGTTAATCTGAAAATTTACTGTCATGTAGTAACTGCATATGTTTTCCATTGACAGGTCGGATAATGATCCAGCAAGATACTATGATGGTTACAATAAGCTAAGAACATGGGCATACAATTCTCTTGACCAATACAAGGTGTGTTATATTAAGGTGTATTTTTGCTACACGTTCACGTCTCTAGTACATTTGACTTGACTTTGCATTGCGCCATTCACAGCTATATTGAGGCATGGGGCTTCTCATTAATTTAGTTTGCTAGTCATTAGTTATCTTCATGCTTCTCTTGTTAGAAATGATCATGCCTACTTGTGCATGAAGCTTCCAGGTTCATGGCTGAATACTTGCCTACTAGCTTCAGATGTAGCATTTACGAAATGATCTTCTTTGTGTTTTATGGCATGTGTTCACACCGAGGAACTCCTCCTAGAAAGCAATTTTTTTTAATGTAAGTCTTTTTTCCTTTTTTCACAAAAATGCAAAAAGCATTGCGCTTCAATGCATCGATAGAAAAGAAGGTTTATGTACAAGTCGAAGAAAGGACGAACACCCCACCATACAACTCGACCCAAACTAGACCAGGGAAGAGGCTGGCGAAGGCCACGGGCTACCGAACATGCCCACGAGCGAGCCTCGGCTACTATCGTGTCATATTCATATAACTTAAATCATGTACTTGTTAGCATTCACCAGAAAGGGGATATTTGCTTGTGGTGGATGGGCTACATGCTATAAAACACAAAGTACATAATGAAGTGGCAATTTCTGTTATTGTATTCAGCTATATATACTTCGTGCTACTGAGTTATGATTCTCTTGTTGTAGCATGAATTACTCCGTGTTCTTTATCCAGTGTTTATCCATTGCTTCATGGATCTAGTAGCAGAGGGACATACACAAGAAGGTAATTTTTTTACAGGCAAGGAATTGGTAGTTGGTAATACATAATTAAATTTGCTATGTTTTCATTTTATGTTTCCTCTTAGTTTGTATGGAGACTTTATGTCATTAATACTATAATGTAAGAATCCTGCAGCTCGGTCATTTTTCCATAAATTTCGGGAAGATCATGAGCTGATGCATTCAAGGGATCTACAAAAGCTGGAAGGCATTCTTTCCCCTTTGCATTTGGAGGTCCATCATTTAGCTCTCTTACATCCATTCAAGTGTGAATAGAGATTTGCATTTGTTTATTTGAATTTTATCTTCTCAGGATTCACAAAACATGCACTAACTGTCACGCGTTCAAAAAATTGCAGGAAATGGATCTGGCTCGATCTTTAAGGGAGAATAAATTCAAAATTAAATTATGTGAGGTAGTACCGCGCGAAGTTCTTCTGTACTTGCATTCTGTTCTTTGTTAGAACTACGATGTTTTGGTCTCCTTTTGTCATCTAAATTAATGTGCAGAGATAAACGTTCCACTGAATCCATATTTGTTGTTGTGACAATAGCTTTAGAAGTTTCAGATGCTGTATTCTCATGTACCATTTCCCCCACTCAATCCGTAAGTGTTGTTAAGGCCAAAAGAAACAACACAATTTAGTTCTGTTTTTACTACCTCTTTGTTGCTGAATCCTAGTGGGGAACTCCTTGAAAATAAGACTACATGGTACATCACCATATAATAATTCCTCTACTGAATCCTAGTGTCAAATACGAGACAAACCAACTATAGATCATTTCTTCACAGATGTTACCGGCAGTTGCATTCCAAGCAGTGATTGCTAGTTCAGTTCCCATCTCGTTTAGACTAGATGATGCATACATTATGGTCTCACTTTTTTCATTGTTGCCATTCTGTTCTTTCCTAAAAATATGAGTTAACTACTCAGTTTAAAATTTCTACCCCGTGTTTCATTGCAGTATTCGTATGAATTACTTCTCCAGTATCTCCAGAAAACACAAGCTCTTGTGATGCTTGGAATAATCAATGAAAGGATAATTTTTGAAGGTACATTTTCCCAATCTATTGAGAGTATATCATGGAATTATACTTATTCTCACTTCTCAAATCTTCTCTGCCACTTTCCTCTATGCTACATTGGCAGTATCTGCTGGGCAACCTTCATTGATCTCTGATGATGCGGATGTTGTTGCTCTGGTTGGGACCAGTAAGGACTTGGCAAAACAGATAAATCAGAAGGAAGTGCATTGGGGGGTATGTTACTCAAGCACAGCAGTGATCAATCTGTCTGTTTTCTGTTCTTTATTCTATCAAAACAGTTGAAAATGCAGATCAAAAGGGAAAAAATGGTTATAGTAGCACTGTTTTTGCCACTTGCTGAACACACGTCTCCCACGAGTGCAATTTTTCAGTTTTATTCTTCATTATCCTTGGAGGTAACATTAAAATTTGGGCATGCAGTTGCTTGAAGATTCAGTCGAGGAGCGTATGGAGAAAGCACTCTCAGATTCTGATAAAACTGAAGCAGAAAGCAAGGATGCAGACGCGGAAGATAATAACAAGGCAAGATACTCTCTCATAGTATGGGAGCCTTGTTGCACTATATTGCTACGCCCTCTGCATAGAAACATGAACATTCCTTTTCTTTATTGTGTCTTGCACTCTTTCTGTTAGCAGCCTGTTTTTAATCTTCTTTTCTGTTGTTATCTTGAGAACAGGAATGCTACTGTCCATTGCTTGGTTCGACTATGCATTTACCTGTGTTTGTTAGTCACGATCAGTGTGTCATTATTTCTTATATTTTTGGTACAGAAAAAATCTTCAGAAGGTGGAAAGCAGGGTGGTCCTCCCAAAAAGCTAAAAAAGGATAAGGTTGTAGGTGCAACAGGAAAAAACAACAAATCCGAAGCAAGCATGATTTCTGCGGCACCTCGTGTGAAACCAGAGCTAACCCTTCCAGCAATGTACAATTTTTCTCTTTGTAATTTCCTTTTGAAAATCTCAGTTTAGGCTACAGTTTTTAAAAATCTAAATAATTTCTCAACTGTAATTTTTTAAAAGAAAACACTATTCCTCTAGCTGAATGTGGGCCCATACTCCAGACCCCACATGTAAGTGTCAAGCTTTTGAGCTTGTAATGGGATTTATGGTGGTCACTTGGAATAGTTTCCTTAAAGGTTCAGGAGAATCAAATGTTGTACATTTCGCAGAACATACTCATCTGTCTACTTTTTTATCTGTCAAGTGTTAACCTTAAGTTGTAGAAACCTGAGAAATATTACTCCTTTGTTTCAGGCCTGTTGAAGTTGAGCAATCAATTCTTGAGGACTTGCGAAATCGTGCACAATTGAATAACTTGGCATTGCCATCCGTTAGCTTCTACACATTCCTTAATACACATAACGGGTAATCGTAGCTGTAACTTAGTATCAACTGTTTCAGTGTGCATGCTTTGGCCTGATCATTATCCATGGTACAACAGATTAAACTGCTCATCTATCTCGAACGATGGATCATTGGTTGTTGGTGGGTTCTCAGACTCATCAGTAAAGGTTAGTCCCTTTTCGTGATATTTAGTTTTTCCTGTGAACACTGTTATTAACTGATAAAACTTCCTTGTTCACTAGGTTTGGGATATGGCAAAGATTGGTCAACCAGCCAAAACATGTTAGTTGTTCTACACTACATATTATTGATGTTTTGTTCCACTGTGTTATGACGAAGTGCTGATGTGAATTGCGCATCTGATTTCGGTCATAATAATAGCCTTTGTCCTCTAAGGATCCTAGTTTGTTTTAGTCAGTTTTAAGTTATGACCTAGAATAGCACCAGTGCATGTATAGGAGAATGCAAAAAATGTATTGTCAACCTACTTGCTGCACATGTTAGAATACTGTTACAGACTAACGGTCTTGCAGTATTAGAATCCAGAACCTCATAATAATCCTAACACTATAGCGTTTTCAGTCATATAACGATGCTTTGCTGATTGGGCAAATTTGGATCTCAGCTAGTTCACAAGGAGAGAATGGATCTTCACAGGGTGAGCACTTGTCATCAACATCTGAGGGGAAAAGACCTTATACATTATTCCAAGGTCATTCTGGACCAGTTTATTCCGCTGCCTTCAGTCCATTTGGGGATTTTCTCCTGTCATCATCTTCAGATTCAACAAGTAAAACATCACTTAACTTCTGCTTATTTCGTTCCATTCATTTTCTTGCCCGTTTATTATTTAGAATTAACATTTCCATCTATTTTTAAATATTTACTACAGTTCGACTGTGGAGTACCAAGCTGAACGCCAATCTTGTTTGTTACAAAGGACACAATTACCCGGTTTGGGATGTCCAAGTATGTGAACAAACTTTTTCTTTGTATCATTGCTGTGAAAACAACATTTGAGATGTTCTTTCTTCATGAGATTTTTTGACAGCCTAGTTCACATCAAAACATTTAATTAGTACTCCCTCCGTTCTGTAAAACATGTCGCTAAAGTGGATGCATCTAGACGCATTTTAGTGTCTAGATACATCCATATTGGCGACATGTTTTATGGAACGGAGAGAGTAGTCAATTGTTAAGTGGCTTTTATTTAAAGGATGCTCAGACAGAACTACACTGATCCACGGAAGCTAGTGTACTGAGCGCTCAGGCATCTCATACTGTCACAACCAGTTTATGCATTCCTACCTGCAAATTTTGATCAAGTCAATCTCTTCACGGTTTTCTTGAGCTTCAAATGTGGTTTATCATATTCTAAAACAAAATTTGGCCTTTGGGTATCTGTTGGCCATCAATATATAATCTCTGATTGCCTGATAGGATACCTACGGTACAAATAAACTCTTATAAAGCTGTAATAGTGGCATCATTACCTGTATGGATGTGATATAAAATTCTGGAGGTGAGAATGGATGTCTGAATTGTTATAATTAATGTCCATACACGACTATTGTTTGTCTTGATCTTGGTGCAAGGAGTGCAAAACTGCAAATGCTTATGGCAACTATTCCTAGTTTATTCTTCATTGCCAATACTTCTGCTCATGGGATCTGTAATAGGTCCATTGGGCTTGATGTTCTTTTCAACCACTTATGATCTTTATTGATATTTGTGCTGCTTAGCTTTCTTATTCTGTTCTCTTGAACATCATGACATCGTCATGACTTGTAATATTTGCTGACATTTGTTTCATTTTTTGTGTGGCAGTTTAGTCCTGTTGGTCATTACTTTGCCAGTGCCTCGCATGACAGGACTGCTCGAATCTGGTCAATGGATAAAATCCAACCTTTACGGATTATGGCTGGGCATCTTGCTGATGTTGATGTATGTCTGCTTCTGGCTGAGAACTTGTAATGATTTGAAAATTATAGTTTTCCTATAGGAATGCTTGACCTACATGCTTATGCTTTCAATGTGTACTGATCTCTGCATGTTCTGACTAATGCTTTTGTTCTTCTGCTAATTACTTGTCTGAAGTGTGTGCAATGGCATGTGAACTGTAACTACATTGCCACCGGCTCTAGCGACAAAACTGTAAGGCTATGGGATGTTCAAACAGGTGAATGTATACGGATGTTTATTGGTCATAGGAGTATGGTCTTGTCATTGGCAATGTCTCCTGATGGGCGATACATGGCCTCTGGAGATGAAGATGGAACCATCATGATGTGGGATCTCTCTTCTGGTCGCTGCGTTTCACCGCTAGCGGGCCACAACTCTTGTGTGTGGTCACTTGCTTTCAGGTAATCATCATTATACATAGTTTTGATTGCTTAGTATCCCATGTGTCCTTGTTGCTGGTGGTAGTCAAACAATGGCTGATGTGCAGAATATGTGTAAAGAGTAGGAGTTTATGGCAGTGCTTGATAAAACGGCGTTGCCGGCTACTGTCTATAAACAGTTACCTGAGCAGGCAAAATATGGAAAAGCATTTTCTTCAATACACACTGGGTTGGATTTATCTATAAACAAGCAATGGGTTTGTTAACCATCTCGGCCATCCTTGCTGAGAGTATCTAACTGGATGGTTACATGATTCTTTCTTCAAATGACCACGCCATGGAGCTTGGAACTCGTGTGAATCATATTTTTATTTTTTCTGGAATATGGGTTGACGGTCTAGGCTTTTGCGCTTGATAGCAATGCACTTATTGGGATCACAGTCGATTTTCTTATGGATCCATTGTTTGAAAAAATGCTATAAAAATGTCTTCTTATTATGCATTGTTTTCTGGTAGATTTAAACTTCAAACGGGTTAGACTGAATATGCATTAATAGTTCTTCTTCAAAATGTACATTTTTTCTTACAGTGATAAGTCATTTTGTGCTATTCTTTATATCTGTCTATGGTTTTAGTTATAGGAAAAGTATGATTACTTAATTGTATGCTAATAGGCTATATACCAAAAAATCATCTTATTTGGACCATTCTTCCTTTGTCATAGCTGCGAAGGAGCATTGCTTGCATCTGGATCAGCGGACTGCACTGTTAAACTCTGGGATGTCGCTTCCAGCACAAAGGCCCTGAAGATGGATGACACGTAAGTTGGTTTCTTTACTTGTAAAAAATCTACTCCAGTTGCTTTACTCTAGCTGTAAAATATCCTTTATTTTTGTGTAACAGCAAAATTGTCTTGTAAAAATGCTACTCTAGTTTGAAGCATTACTCTAGTTGTAAAATATCCTTTATTTTTGGTGAAACAGCAAAGCTGGTTCTACGAACCGACTGAGGTTGCTAAAAGCTCTCCCGACAAAATCGACTCCTGTTTATAACTTGTGGGTGAGAAATCTGTTCTCCTTCCATGCATCATTCAGCCAGTTAACTTATGGTTGTTACCATGAGCACTGAAAATTGAGAACTAACTGGTTTCTTGCAATTGCAGTTTTCTCGAAGGAATCTTCTATTTGCCACTGGTGCTCTCTCGCTAGGCTCCTAAGCTTGCTGTATGTTTTCTAGAATACAATTAGCATTCTTTCAGTTTTGACCTTCCGTAGCGAAGTTGATGTTTACTCGGCGGACTCCTGTTGTAGAGCTTACATTGTCCATTAGTGATCTCAGTGAACCCTGTAACTAGGGTTAAACTGTAGCCTGCGATCAGTGTGACTCCATCCCAACGTGTGTATTGTTGTAACATTAGCTAATTTAAAGTATGTAAAAGGTTGAATTTATAAAGAGGAAGTGCAGATGCTTAGTTGATGAAACAAGCTAATGACCAAGAGCTTTAGGGGGTTGGTCTAGTGCAATTGTATCATAAGGTGTATCATACACATTAATGTGTGTTTCGATACGTTCCTTCTAGTGGCTTGTATCTCTGTGTAGTATCTTAAGGAGTAATTTGATATTTTGTAAGAGAAAGCATAACGTATCTAGAGTTCAGTGATGAGAGCCCTATCTTGTAGCTATAGCTGATATCATTGTAGTGGGACTTTCCTTATCTTTCGAAGATTTTCTCTCTCCAAGGGACATGCGATCAAAGCAGTGATTTGTTCCAGACATTGGTATCTATAGACCCAATTGAACCAGTAAACCGTCTTGTGTGCTGCATCTTTTCCGTGTAGAACTAGCGGTGGCATGTTGCGCACTGACGCAGATGGTCTCTGCCCCAGCTGTGGCAAAGTAGTATCGAGCCCCAACTCACAGGTAATGCTTACCTGCTGGACACTTTGGAAGCAATGAAATATGCGTGTCTTTGGTAACCTAAGGCCGGTGGATTTCCTCGTGCCCATCATCTTGGATCAGCGATGGAAGAGAGCTGGGATCAGTTGGAGTAGAATTCTCTGTGAGGAGTTGTGTCTGACCGAGTTGTATATATGGCGTGGGTCTTGCTAGTTTAAATTTGTTTAAATCTAAATTACAATCACGTATTGTGGAACAGAGGGATTATAAAAAATGGTATGCAATTGCTTACTCTCGAGAAAAAAAAACATCAAACCCGACGTGCAGGAAGACAAGCCCGCCCAGCTCAAACAGCGACGCGAGTGGTGGGTGCGTGGGAGATGAAAAGTACACAGGTATGATGGGTCAAGGTCTCCGCTGCATTGGAGGTCAAGCTGACATAAATACGTGACAATGGCAGATGCGACCCAAGTGTGTGGATGTGAGTGCTGTAGAGGTGTTGTTATTAACCTCCCTGGGGCATGAACTCACGCTTCACAAATCACAACTCGCATGCCACCACCCATCACCGGGGTAAACCAAATCAGAGAAAAGCTGTCGTGCTGCGGGCTCCCGCAGAGGTGCGTGTCATCTCTCGTACTGATTACTACTAGTAGTACATATACTTTACTATAGTGATCATCTGTTCTGTCTTGTGTCCTGCTGTCAGGCTTGTTTCGATATCTTTTCACAACTTAAATATTTTAATCTATGATTTTTGGTGAAGTTCAAAATATTGGAGTCATATGTACCCAGGGATCATACTAGCACGCGTTCTTAGCTTCACTTTTTTACCACTGCAAACCCTTGCAATCGCCTCCTCCAACTGAAAGATAGATGATCCGTCTGTATTCCTCATTTGTATGTAGAAGTTACGTTGATGTAGGTTCTCAATTTGATGGAGGTGTTTTGTGTTGACAGCATCTACTACCCTTTCCAGGCTAGAAGGACCGAATGGGCACCCGGCGATCCCTGCAACTCAACACGCTTGTGCTAAAAACACTGCTGCTATTGTTCTATGGAGCTAGCGGCACCAATTGCTTCGTGGTTCATGGTAACACCACGGATCGACGCTCGCTGCTCGATTTTAAAGAGGCCATCACAGGTGACCCGACAGGAGCCTTGCGCGATTGGAATGACAACATCCACCACTGTATGTGGTCGGGCGTCAGCTGCAGCACAAGGCACCCAGGACGCGTCACGGAGTTGCAACTGGGCTACCTGAACTTCACAGGCCAAATCACACCCTCTATTGGAAACCTGACATTCCTCAGGGGACTTAACTTATCTAACAATCACTTCTCTGGCCAATTGCCCCCGCTCAACAGGCTTATAAAACTGAAGTACCTTTTTCTGGGAGAAAATTTATTGCACGAGAACATTCAAGATGCACTTATTGCACTTACAAACTGTTCCGAACTGAAGTGGCTAGACCTCTCATCTAACAAGCTAGTTGGTTCAATTCCCCGAAACATAGGTTCCCTCTCCAGCAACATCACGCACCTAGCAGCTATATCTCTTGATGATAATCAGCTCACCGGAATCATCCCGCCAACCTTCAGCAACATCACGCACCTAGAAGGTATGTTCCTTGATGATAATCAGCTCGAAGGAAGCATTCCTGAAGAGCTTTTTCAACTGCCAGATATAGAGGCAGTCACACTCAGTTCTAACAGGCTATCTGGTAGAGTGCCAGCAGCGTTCTTTAATCAAAGCTCTCTTCTTGAAGTACTAGACTTGGGCATGAATGTGTTAAGCGGCACGTTGCCATCCGACATTGGTGATACGCTCCCTAACCTCGCGTGGCTTTCCTTGGGTACTAACAATCTTGAAGGCCACATCCCAGATTCACTGGGCAATGCTTCAATGCTGTTTCATCTAGATTTGTCGTCTAATTATTTCACCGGCCAAATTAGGTGAATCCGATGTTGGATGTACTAGTACCTTAAACGAGATGCCTGCTGAGAATGATTTTGTAATACTAGTGAAAGTTGATGTTTCATGTTTGCTCGGCTGCCTCATGTTGTAGAGCTTACTTCGTCCAGTTCTGGTCTCAATGAACCCTATTATAAGGGTTAAACTCGAGTAGTGCAACATACTGAAACGTGTGTATTTGTTATTTTTTACGGTGTCACTGGAGGCTTCTTTATAGTCCACCCAAACCTGAACGCACACCGCGAAGGGGCCGGTCTCAACTCCCGACAATGCACCTTTGCAAACCGAGCTATGTCCGGTCGGTCCTCGATCACTGGAACATGTGTACTCTTGGAGATGCCAGAAACGTCACCTACCTTCACCGAGCTGGCTTCTTAGAAAATGTCAGGCTGCCAAGTTGAGTGGACGAGTTGCAGCGCGCGGCGCTGTGGTTTGTCGTACGCAACGGCCCACGGAATCTCAATTCGAAAAAAAACCAACGGCCCACGGCATCATTACATAGCCGCTGCTGCTGAAACGGAAACCAACCGGCCGCCCTTGAAACCTCGATATATCATGGCCTCTTTCCATGTTGTTCCTATCATTTGCTTACTCTCGAAAAAAATAAATATCTAGCCGACATGTAGGGACAAGCTCGCCCAGCTCAAACAGCGACGCGAGCGTTGGGTGTGGGAGATGAAAAGTAGACAAGTATGACGACTTGACGAGTCAAAGGTCTCCGCTGCACTGGAGGACAAGCTGACATCCGTGCGTGACAATGGCACACTAGCACATAATATGATTTCATGGTTGTTTTAGCCTATCCCACGATTTGAAAAAATCTTCGCTATATATGGATATGCGCTGAAGCCGAAGTATGCACACGGTTCCGTAAACCGTGTGCTATAGCTAAACTTTTACACATGGCTTCGGCTGCGAATTATGTCCGAACTTGATAGCTTTCGTAGGCGGTCTTCAATATTTTAATGGTCACTGTTAGTCAGAGATCGTATATGGTTGTTTGTATGTGATCGTCGGAGTATAGCAGAATCACAAATGGTGATTTACAAAGCTTGTCGTGTGTGCTATTGCATACCAGTAAACCATTAGTCAATCTTGCAAGAAAATACAGTAGTAGCAACTTCAAATATTATTGTACATTTATCAGCATTCATGAAAATGTTGTACAATTATCAGCATTCAAGAAAATACCATGTTGGAGCTAGAACACTGCAACAGTGAACAATGATGACCAAATATTTCTCCATTTATCCTTAAGTCACCATCCGTCCACATAATCTGTAGGTCGAAATACCCACTTTGTGGTATTGCTTCTTCCAAGGGTAGACAACACTCGCTTTTGCGGCGATCGACCACATGCAGTAGCAGAACCTACTCAAAACATCTGTAAAAATTGTACAATATTTTCTTAAAAGTGAGAATTATAACTCAAAGAGAAAATAGTATGAGATGTGCAAACTGCAATAAATAGCCACTTACTTTCAATTGTGGGGTGCCTTGAGAGAAGGCAAAGGAAGACCATGAACCCACGTGCGCCGCCTTATTTTCTTACAACCACGGTGTTTGTTCTCTCTCGATGGAGGGGAACGTGGAGGTCAAGTAAGAAAAAAAGGCATATCAAGGATACGACGAAGCACACACCTTCCCTTTTCTTTTTCTCATGCAGTGTTATCAAAATAAGATCTCTATTATAAATATAGAATAAACAAACATTAATACAGATAGAAATATACATATTTTGCAGTTCTAGTTTAAGACAAATACCTATATCAAGACAACAATATATACAACATATCCATCTGAACACCAAAATAAAATAGCATAGCAACTCTACATTTGCAGTAATAGAGGTACTCCTACAAATCGGAACTGCATGTAATAGTATATCATACCAACTGCAACGAATAATAAACACATAAAAAACTACAGATTCGGCCTAATGTATAATTTAATACCAGATCCAAGGTAAGAGTAAACTAAATAAGAAATCGCTATGACAAACTACAAGGTCTAGCATGTGCAGATTAAACAAACCTTTGGGAGGTCGCAGCCGTGCGAGTCGCACCTCTCGTGCGCACGCACTATGTCAGGAGGCCAGCCATCTTCCACGTGGATCGGCATGGGTGTCTAGATGACCAAATGCACCGGTCCCTTGTTTGTGCGGACGGAGATCGATCCTCGATGTCGTTACTCCGAGCAGGTTCAAATCTTTTGGAACCAGATAAGCTCAAAAGTGGGGGCGACGGATATGGTGGGGAGTGCTGGTATAAGGGGTGTTGGTCCCTTTTTATAAAGGTAGGGTACCATCAGATGGGCTAGATGGGCCCTTATGGGCCTTATTTCTTACACGGCCCATCCAATTCAACCTGTGTGCAAAAGGGAACTTATGCAAACTATAAAATAGTCGTAACCGTCTGCGATAGAGAACGATGGGTGGGTTTTCTCATATGCGTGTGAATAAAGTCGTATGCTATTGCTAAGTGAAGCACACTGTTACATATCGGTTAACCATATGTGTTATAAAATTAAGCGACACATTGCCATCCGACATTGGTTATACGCTCCCTAACTTCCAATGGATTTCCTTTCTCTCTTCTTTTCCCACTCTGCCTCACGGAACACTTTCACCTAGCTTTGTCCTCCGCAATGCGGCGATTCTTTTTCTCTGTCTTCAAACCTAGCTCATCGAAGTAAGCTCACTGCTCCTCTATATTTTCCATGATCATTTTCTCTTGCTCTGCTTTCTCCCGTGCCATTGCCTCCTCTCAACGCTCCTCCGTGTGGAACCTTTCCCATGCCTCACGTTGCCTTCTCTATATCTCAAGCCTTGCCCACTCTGATTGAGCAGTGTCAATCCAATGGTACCACTTGCAGAGTGATGGAGGAGACTGCAATATTACATGGAAGTTAGCAAAAAAAGACTACAAGAAGACAATCTAAAGGGGGTTTACAAACGATAAAACATACCACATGCCTCTTGTACGACAATGTTGCAGCGGGTGGATCATGCTCATAGTTGGCACACATGAAAAACTTACATGCCGAACCAATTAGCAAAAGTAGTCGACTCCCTCACCTTTGCTATGTCGCCACACTAGCAGCATGCAGGTTCCACCCCCAGTGGCAAACTAGCTGCCTTCATCTTCTTTGGCCTCATTCCTGCATCAGAGCAGGGTAAACTCATTGTGGACAAGGTAGGAAGAAGGAGGAATGAGAAAGAGGAATGAAGATGGCTCGAGATGGAAGGAATAACATGTTTTTAAAGGCAGCTAATCGGGCGGGGCGGGAAAAAATGGCGAGATCGTTGAGCGGGAAAGAAACGTGGGAAAAAGGCAGGCAAGAGAAATTAGAGCGGGGAAATGCGGGGACCACTTATTGTCTAGGGCCTAGACAACATTTCTAATTGTGCACCTCGTGGAGGATTAACATGTATCAATCGTCCAGCTACTGGACGACAGGACCCAATCGTCGAGGGCCTGGACGACAAGGTCCTTCTGCATGACCTCGCTTTCCAAGTCACACCCTATCGTCAAGGGCCTAGACGACAAGCTCATGTCGTCCGCAGCCTGGCCGATAGTGTATTATTTCTGCAATTTTCAAAATGGGTGTATTATTTGTGAAAAAGAATAATAATAATATTTTTAAAAAATTCCAGTTATACTATATTGTATCTTTAGCTTTATTGAATCTTTAGCAGCTGCTACGCGTCAGATACAATCCTTCTAGTGGCATATATCCTGGTGTATTATCTAAAGGAGCTGTAATTTGATATTTTGTGAGAGAAAATGCTATATCCAGTCTTGAGTTCAGTGATGAAATCCATTGTCTTTCTAACTATAGCTTTTTCGATAAGAGGAACAGCCCCAGCCTCTGCATCAATTGATGTATATGGCTACTTTTATTTAAAAATTTAGAGTTTAAATATTATTACAATTCATGGATCACATAGGGTGGATATATGGATCAACCTTCTAACTTATAGCTGATCTCGTAGCAGATATCATTGCACTGGGACTGTCCTTTTTGGTGGAGGCTGCTGTCGTTTTGTCTTTGTATCCCACCTGTTGCGGTGCACCACGTCTGGAAAATCTTAATTTATGTTTTCTCTAAATTAGACAGTGATCTGAGTGCTGCATCTAGTCCGTGTGGAAAACGGCGGAGGCATGTCAGTGCGCTGACGACTGTCTGCCGAATCGTGCTGTGCCAATCAGCGACGCAAGTAGTGGGAGGGTGTTGACGATGAAAGGTTGGCGAGTTTTTCTAGTCAAGGTGCGAGTGCGACCCAGTGTGCTCGTGTTCTTATACGCCTGGTGCCAGACCTATCTGATCATCCAACTCACACGTACGTACCCTCCAAACGAGAGAACGATAGTGTGCTTAGCTTCTTCAGTTTCTACCACCGCAAACCCTTCTCCTTCCCGTGAAAAAAAGGTCGCTCCATCTGTATTTCTCGTTTGTGTCTGTAGAAGTGGCGTTGATGCAGACTCTTAATTTGATGGAGCTGGTTGTGTGTAACACTTATATGCATTACCCTTTTGTGTTGAAATATTGGGCCATTTCATATGAGCCCATAGTAGATTTTAGAAATTCCTAGAAATCTCAAAGCCCATGTGTGTAAGCCCATTTGGAATGCAGCCCAAGTTTTTGGCTGCACAAAGGCGAGGGGTGGGAGCTAAGTTTAGTCCCACATGGAAAGTTGGGAGAGATGTAGACCAACATATAAGGTGGGGTGTTGCACCACTTGGTAAGTGAGTGAGAAGAGAAGTGCCACACGCGCGCTCCTCCTCCTCCTCCTCGCTCGGCTCGACTCGACGCGTCACGACGCGTCACGACGCGGTTTGCGGAATTGAGCCTCGGAGTCGAGCTTATCTTTTTGCTGCACAGGAAAACCGAACGTTTGACCGAGTCCTTGACGGACGCGTCACAGCTAGTTCGGGTCGCTCCCGGATCGTGGGCTACTGTAACCGACTCGGACGTGCGACGTGGGCGTGGCCCACGTTGCCTAGGGTTTTTCCGCTGTGCGTCCGCGCCTATATAAACTCTTGCCTGGCTACACGCCGTACACATCTGAAACCGATCTAGGGTTTTACCACCTCTCGCTGCTTGCGCCGCCTCCGTAGTCTACTCCATCCCGAGCGCCGGCGTGCACCGGCGAACGGGAGAGCAGGTCTCCGGAACCACTCGCCTTTGCGATCCTGTACGGGAGAGGGCGAATTAGGTTTTTGGGAAGCGCTCTGCACGACTGCTCAAGCTCTTCATCACGGGTCGTCTTCCATCCAAGTCGGGCGGTGCTGCCTACCGCCGTCTTCATCGCCGTCTGCTTCGACCGGTCTTCTCCAACGTTGTCATCAACAACGTTACTGCTACGACTACATCTGCAAGCGAACGGTACATGCGGTCTACTGTTGTTCGTCTGTTCATTATGTTCTGCGAGTACATGTTTAGCTACTGCCTATTTCCGTTCATCTTGTTGTTTAGTACATCTAGTATGTTCGAGTTACATGTGGTAGTAGCTGCTATTGTCATGTTTAATATTCTAGAATTAATAATGGAAATTGTGCCTAATTATTCAACAATCCAAAAACCTAATTGTAGGCAATTTCCTGAATTATCAATGGCTGGTTTTACCGATGCACTGAGGCCGGATAAATTTACCGGTGTGCACTTTAAGAGGTGGCAGTACAAAGCTGAGCTTTGGCTGACCACGATGAAAGTGTTCCAGATTAGTAAAGGCAAACCTGAAGGAACTATGTCTGACGATGATCAGAAAAAGTTCGAGGAAGCCAATACTATCTTTGTGGGATGCATTCTGAGCATTCTTGCTGACCGTCTGTGTGATGTGTTTATGCACATAAAAGACGGGAAAGAGCTCTGGGACGCACTGGACGCCAAGTTTGGTGCTGCAGATGCTGGCAGTGAACTGTACATCATGGAGAGCTTTCATGATTTTAAGATGACTAAGGACCTTCCTGTGGTTCAACAAGCTCATGAGATACAGTGCATTGCCAAAGAGCTCGAACTCCTTAAGTGTGCCTTACCCGACAAGTTTGTGGCGGGTTGCATTATTGCTAAGTTGCCCCCTTCATGGAGGAACTTCGCCACAGCTCTCAAACACAAGAGACAGGAGATATCAGTTGAAAATCTGATAGCGTCCCTTGATGTTGAGGAGAAGGCTCGTGCTAAGGACACTACTGAGAAAGGAGAGGGTCATGCTACTGCTAACTTTGTCCAGCAGAAAGGCAAATCCTCAGGCAAGAATAAAGGGAACTTCAAGCCCTCTTTCAACAAGCCTGTAAAGACTACAACCTTCAAGAAGAAGAAGCCGAACAGGGACAGGAGTGATCTAACTTGTTTCACTTGTGGAGAGCCCGGCCACTTTTCCAAGGACTGCCCAGAACGCGCAGACCGCAGAGGGAAAAGGGCCAAGAGTGTCAACGTCGTGACTGCTAGCAATACTGATGGGTATGGTAATCTATTTACTGTTCTTTCGGTATTTCAATCTCCCTCTTGGTGGATTGATACGGGTGCTAACGTTCATGTGTGTGCTGACATCTCTATGTTCACTTCTTACCAGGCCGCACGGGATTCCTCCGTCCTAATGGGCAATGGGTCACATGCCTCTGTTCGTGGTGTTGGCACGGTAGATCTGAAGTTCACTTCGGGGAAGATCGTGCAGCTGAGGAACGTGCAGCATGTCCCTTCTATGAACAAGAATCTTGTTAGCGGTTCCCTTCTCTGCAGAGATGGGTTTAAGGTTGTGTTAGAGTCGAATAAGGTAGTCGTTTCCAAGCATGGACAATTTATTGGAAAAGGCTATGAGTGCGGAGGCTTGTTCCGCTTTTCACTTTCAGATTTCTGTAATAAATCCGTGAACCATATTTGTGGCGGTGTTAATGATGATACCAGTGTTTGGCATTCTCGTTTATGTCACATTAATTTTGGTTTGATGTCTCGGTTATCCAGCATGAGTTTAATTCCGAAATTCACTATTGCCAAAGGTTCTAAGTGCCATAGTTGTGTGCAATCGAAGCAACCTCGTAAGCCTCATACGGCGGCCGAGGAGAGAAACTTGGCACCTCTAGAACTCATACATTCTGATCTATGCGAGATGAATGGTGTGTTGACAAAAGGTGAAAAGAGATATTTCATGACATTGATTGATGATGCGACTAGATTTTGCTATGTTTACTTGTTGCGAACTAAAGATGAAGCTTTAGACTACTTTAAAATTTATAAGGCTGAAGTTGAAAATCAACTAGAGAGAAAGATCAAGCGTCTTAGGTCAGATCGTGGTGGAGAGTATTTTCCTAAAATCTTTGACGAATTCTGTGAGGAACACGGTATTATTCATGAGAGGACGCCTCCCTACTCGCCCCAATCCAATGGGGTGGCCGAGAGGAAAAACCGCACTCTGTCTGACTTGGTGAATTCCATGCTCGACACTGCTGGTTTATCAAAGGCATGGTGGGGGGAGGCTTTGTTGACTGCATGTCATGTCCTGAATAGAGTTCCTAACAAGAATAAAGATAAAACCCCTTATGAGGAGTGGGTTGGGAGAAAGCCATCACTTTCGTATTTGCGCACTTGGGGATGCTTGGCGAAGGTCAACATTCCCATCCCAAAGAAACGCAAACTCGGACCAAAGACTGTGGACTGCATCTTTCTAGGTTATGCTCAGCGGAGCATTGGCTATAGATTTTTAGTAGTTAAATCCGAGGTACCTGATATGCATGTTGACACTATAATGGAATCTCGTGATGCAACATTTTTTGAGAATATGTTTCCTATGAAAGATATGCATAGCACTGCTAGATTTTCTTCTGAGATAATTCCTGAATCTAGTGCATCTGACGATTATTTTGAGCAACCACATGAGAACGTTTTTGAGAACGTTCATGAGAAGGATGACAATGAAGCTCCTACAAGGAGCAAGAGACAGAGGACTGCAAAGTCCTTTGGTGATGATTTCATTGTGTACCTTGTGGATGATACTCCCAAATCCATTGCTGAGGCATATGCATCATCAGATGCAGATGATTGGAAAGAAGCTGTCCAGAATGAGATGGACTCGATTCTTTCTAATGGAACATGGGAATTATCAGAGCGCCCCCATGGCTGTAAGCCTGTGGGCTGCAAGTGGGTGTTCAAGAAGAAGCTAAGGCCTGATGGTACTATTGAGAAGTACACGGCGAGACTTGTAGCGAAAGGCTACACACAGAGAGAAGGCGAAGATTACTTTGATACCTATTCACCTGTCGCAAGACTAACCACCATTCGAGTACTACTTTCCATGGCTGCCTCCTATGGTCTTATCGTTCATCAAATGGACGTAAAGACAGCTTTCCTCAATGGAGAGTTGGAAGAGGAAATCTATATGGATCAGCCTGATGGATTTGTGGTAAAAGGTGAAGAGACAAAGGTGTGCAAGTTGCTAAAATCTTTATATGGCCTGAAACAAGCACCTAAGCAATGGCATGAGAAGTTTGACAGAACTTTAACTTCTGTTGGCTTTGTCGTTAATGAGGCTGACAAGTGCGTTTACTATCGCCATGGTGGGGGCGAAGGTGTTATATTGTGTTTGTACGTTGATGATATTCTCATCTTTGGTACAAACATGAAAGTAATACATGAGGTCAAGTCTTTCTTGTCAAAGTGCTTTGATATGAAAGATCTGGGAGAAGCTGATGTGATCCTGAACATCAAGCTAAATAAGAACGAGAGTGGGATTACTTTATCGCAATCCCACTATGTTGAGAAGATCTTGAGCCGGTTTGGCTTTATTGATGGCAAGTCTTCTCCAACACCTTATGATCCCAGTGTGATATTGCGTAAGAACAAGAACAAACCAACAGATCAACTGAGGTATTCTCAGATCATTGGTTCACTCATGTACTTAGCGAGCGCGACAAGACCTGACATCTCTTTTGCTGTGAGCAAGTTGAGTAGGTTCATGTCAAACCCGGGTATTGATCATTGGCATGCACTTGAAAGGGTCATGCGCTATCTATGTGGTACAATGAGTTACGGGATTCACTATTCAGGGCACCCTGCTGTGCTTGAAGGATATAGTGACACAAATTGGATCTCTGATGTAGATGATATCAAAGCCACTAGTGGGTATGTGTTTACCTTTGGAGGTGGCGCCGTATCATGGAGATCATGTAGGCAAACCATATTGACGAGGTCAACTATGGAAGCAGAACTTACTGCTTTAGACACAGCCACTGTAGAGTCAGAATGGCTGCGTGAGCTCTTGATGGACTTGCCGGTGGTTGAAAAACCTGTGCCGGCCATCCTCTTGAATTGTGACAACCAAACAGTTATTGTCAAAGTGAACAATTCTAAGGATAACGCGAAGTCATCAAGACACGTTAAAAGACGTTTGAAGTCTGTCAGGAAATTGCGAAACTCCGGAGTAATAACTGTTACGTATATTCAAACAGACAAAAACCTGGCAGATCCCTTTACTAAGGGGCTATCACGCAATGTGATAGATAGTGCATCGAGGGAGATGGGTTTGAGACCCATAGATGTTATGCCATAGCGGTAACCCAACCTTTGTGATCGGAGATCCCGTGAATTAGGACCTGGGAAAACAAGCTAGTGGTTTAACTGAGGAGAGTATTTTGTAACCCTCTCTAAGTGAAGATACAAAACTCTCAAAATCTGTAAGGCAGGTTGGCAACATGCCTTAATGTGTTTCTGTTGGCTATGATTAGCAAAGATGCTGTCCTACAGAGCATTCTTGAAAGAACACACCTATATGAGTCCGACTGTTAAACGTCGCAGTCTATGAGATTTGGGTGATCTCTAGTAAACTCATGAAGAGACCATGGAGTACGACGCATATGCTCCAACCCGCGGGGTAGGCTACTGGCAGCCATGTACTGGTTATGACTTTGAGTGAAATCTTGACGCACAAAACTTGCAATTCAAGGCGTAGTCCATTGTTCAAGTTGCTGATAGACGTAGCTTAAGGTTCTAGGCGGAAGTTCAACTTAACAGTCTCTGCTGAAACACTGGTATATAAACAAGTAGTGAGGTTTGGCAAATCTCTAAATGGGCATTTGAGATATGGTGGGGGATTGTTGAAATATTGGGCCATTTCATATGAGCCCATAGTAGATTTCAGAAATTCCTAGAAATCTCAAAGCCCATGTGTGTAAGCCCATTTGGAATGCAGCCCAAGTTTTTGGCTGCACAAAGGCAAGGGGTGGGAGCTAAGTTTAGTCCCACATGGGAAGTTGGGAGAGATGTAGACCAACATATAAGGTGGGGTGTTGCACCACTTGGTAAGTGAGTGAGAAGAGAAGTGCCACACGCGCGCTCCTCCTCCTCCTCCTCGCTCGCTCGTCTCGTCTCGACACGTCACGACGCGCGCGCGCGCGCCGCGGTTTGCGGAATTGAGCCTCGGAGCCGAGCTTATCTTTTTGCTGCACAGGAAAACCGAACGTTTGACCGAGTCCTTGACGGACGCGTCACAGCTAGCCAGTTCGGGTCGCTCCCGGATCGTGGGCTACTGTAACCGACTCGGACGTGCGACGTGGGCGTGGCCCACGTTGCCTAGGGTTTTTCCGCTGTGCGTCCGCGCCTATATAAACTCTTGCCTGGCTACACGCCGTACACACCTGAAACCGATCTAGGGTTTTACCACCTCTCGCTGCTTGCGCCGCCTCCGTAGTCTACTCCATCCCGAGCGCCGGCGTGCACCGGCGAACGGGAGAGCAGGTCTCCGGAACCACTCGCCTTTGCGATCCTGTACGGGAGAGGGCGAATTAGGTTTTTGGGAAGCGCTCTGCGCGACTGCTCAAGCTCTTCATCACGGGTCGTCTTCCATCCAAGTCGGGCGGTGCTGCCTACCGCCGTCTTCATCGCCGTCTGCTTCGACCGGTCTTCTCCAACGTTGTCATCAACAACGTTACTGCTACGACTACATCTGCAAGCGAACGGTACGTGCGGTCTACTGCTGTTCGTCTGTTCATCATGTTCTGCGAGTACATGTTTAGCTACTGCCTGTTTCCGTTCATCTTGTTGTTTAGTACATCTAGTATGTTCGAGTTACATATGGTAGTAGCTGCTATTGTCATGTTTAATATTCTGGAATTAATAATGGAAATTGTGCCTAATTATTCAACATTTTGCAGGCAACATATGGGCAAGTGGCGATCCCTCGTTGTGTTACCAGCATTTTTACTACTCTTTTTCTATGGAGCTGGCGGCGCCCACTGCTCCATGGTTCATGGTAACACCACGAATCGACGCTCACTGTTCGATTTGAAAGAGGCCATCATAGATGACCCGACCGGAGCCTCGCGCTTGGAATGACAGCATCCACCATTGTATGTGGTCGGGCGTCACCTACAGTACAAGGCACCCAGGACGCGTTACCGCGCTGGACCTTGGCGATCTGAACTTGAGAGGCCAACTCACACCCTCTCTTGGAAACCTGACCTTCCTTATGTATCTTTGGCTATACTCAAATCGCTTCTCTGGCCAATTGCCCGCTCTCCATCGCCTTAGAAAATTAAACTACCTTAATTTTTTGACAACTTATTGCGGGGGAACATTCGAGATGCAATTAATGCACTTGTAAATTGTTCTGAACTGACGCTTCTAGACCTCTCTGGTGACATGCTTGTGGGTTCAATTCCCGGAAACATAGGTTTCCCCTCCAGTCTATTGTATTTGCTCCTTTACCAAAATAACCTTACAGGAGCCATCCCACTAGCCCTCGGGAACATCACACACTTGAAAGTAATAGGACTTTACGCAAATCAGCTTGTGGGAAGCATTCCTGAAGAGCTTGGACAATTGCGTAATATGTTGTTGATGTCACTATGGGGAAATAGGCTGTCGGGTAGAGTTCCAGCAACCTTGTTTAATCTATCCCATCTTGAAGGACTAGACTTGAGTATGAATATGTTAAGCGGTCACATCCCAAATTCACTAGCCAATCGTTCAGAGCTGTTTGAACTACTTTTGTCATCTAATCATTTCACTGGCCAAATTCCTAGTGGTTTGGGCAAACTTCATAAACTACAATCTCTATGTTGGCGCTGCGTCTCGCAGCGCCTCTTCTTCTTGAACCCCACAATCTCTCTTGTCTCTCTCAAACACAAGAACACACGCACACTAGCCAAGGAAGAAGAAAAGGCTTTGCCTAGAACACTCCCTTGGTGACCACCGTGGCTACATCCTTCTCTTTCTCATTCTCAAATAGAAACATGCTTACAGACTTATATAGGCTCACGCAGAGGCGCACTCGGCCACTCACGCCACTAACCCATTACTCCACTAAACTCACGCAACAACTGGACATTACCAATTATCCATGCACTAAGCCCCAGCTGACTCGATCTTATCCTAGAGTCCCTCTCGGCACCACACGAGCTGACCTCTTCTTAGCTTCCTATAATTACTCTAGGATCCATCGGACCAGGCCAACATGCATATGCACGCTTCTAGTTAGCTAAACTCACGCATGCAAATAATATGTTCCTTAATGACAAGATTAAGTCTAACATTCACCCCCTAATCTTGTCATATCTTCCATGGCTTCACCAAATTCTTGAAGCAGATCACCTGCAGCCCTTTCCTCGAACGATGCCTTTCCAGCACCAAACTCCACGCCGCCATGCCGCGCACAATGACTTCACCTTGCCATGGACGACTCCCTCGCAGCGCACGTCCACGACGTCTTCCTGCAGCAGCACACCGCAACTTTTGTTGGCTTCGCACCAACTCTCCATGATGACGATGGCATCGTACCACCGTCGTCGCCACGCAGCGGCATCACACCGCCGTCGCCTATAACGGCATCTCGCCGTCGTCTTCCCACAGCGGCATCGCACCGCAACCGGCTGCCAGCAGCATCACACTGCAAGCAGTCTTATTCTTGCGCCGCGGTCTCCACCTCTCATGGAGTCCGCTGCCACCACCGCCGCCTCAGATCTTGAGGCTCTGATACCAATTGTTGGCGCTGCGTCTCGCAGCGCCTCTTCTTCTTGAACCCCACAATCTCTCTTGTCTCTCTCAAACACAAGAACACACGCACACTAGCCAAGGAAGAAGAAAAGGCTTTGCCTAGAACACTCCCTTGGTGACCACCGTGGCTACATCCTTCTCTTTCTCATTCTCAAATAGAAACATGCTTACAGACTTATATAGGCTCACGCAGAGGCGCACTCGGCCACTCACGCCACTAACCCATTACTCCACTAAACTCACGCAACAACTGGACATTACCAATTATCCATGCACTAAGCCCCAGCTGACTCGATCTTATCCTAGAGTCCCTCTCGGCACCACACGAGCTGACCTCTTCTTAGCTTCCTATAATTACTCTAGGATCCATCGGACCAGGCCAACATGCATATGCACGCTTCTAGTTAGCTAAACTCACGCATGCAAATAATATGTTCCTTAATGACAAGATTAAGTCTAACACTCTATACCTCGACAATAACAAGCTTGAAGCAAGAGACAGTGAAAGCTGGGAATTTTTAGATGCACTAAGCAATTGTCCAGATCTACAGGAGCTCTATTTATATGGAAATCAACTACATGGAGTTCTACCAAATTCTATCGGTAACCTAACCGCCACGCTTAGACACCTAGATTTAGGTGCAAACAACTTGTGCGGGACAGTGCCGCCGAGCATTGGGGCCCTAAAAAACCTAAACAATTTACATCTTGGAGGAAACAATTTTGTTGGAACCATACCCTACTCCATTGGCAATCTGACCAAATTGAGATACCTCTATCTTTCTGATAATCAGTTTGACGGATGGTAGTGCATCAGCGCTGTTTGAAGACCAACAACTTGTCGCAGATGCCTGAACTGGCGGTGTTGTGCGATGTGCAAGTGCAATGACCCTACGGTAACCTTGTACCTGGTTGTTCCTGCACTGCAATTTTGTTCGGCAAGTGTGCTTGCTTTTCTGCACTCTTTTTTGCTGTTTCCCATGTGTGTGTGGTATATACAGTTTGGTTGTGTGCATTCCTGGTGTGGAGATGCCGGGAGCTTTGTACTCTTTTGTGTTTGCAATCACCTAGATACATTGCCAGAAATCAATAAAGGGCTTCCATTTAAAATGGAAATGTGTTATTGCTCTTGAAATCTTGGACACGTACTCGTATGTGCAGAGTTCCTCGCTCCTGGAAACGAATGTCTTGTGACAGAGGATTAGTGGCTGCTACCCGAGGATCATTGGCGAATTATAACGAACCAACATGACTTTCGAAGTGCAACTCAGAAGTGCCCGTGGAGGTGCTCAAAGAAGATCTCTGGTCTTGGCTTGCCGTGGTTCCATGCAGCTTTTCAGGTCGTTGCCGTGTTAGCTCTCTTAGACTGTTGTGACAGTGCAACATCCACCCCTGATTGTGATGGTGCGCGTGTAGACGACTCTGCGTGTTTTTTGAGGCTAAATTCACGATTGGATCGCGTCGCATCTCCTCTGTGTTGGACGGGACATTGGCGCGGCGCGCGGCGCTGCATCTCGTACTACTGCTACTGAAGTCCTCCGTTTTCTTGTACGCCCTGCTGCTGGATCGGCGCTCCGTCCGGCCGCCGCGCGCTGCAGAGAAGAGACAACGGCCCTCATACATACATCAACGGACTCAAACTTGCACCAAGGGAACCAAACTCTGGTTCTTTCTCTGCTCCTGGTCGCTCCTCTTTCTCACCCATCTTCTCCCTCCGCTCCGGCGCCGGGCTTCCAGACACCAGCTATCGATCAGACGAACATGTTCTTCTCCGGCAGTGTGGTTCAGTATTTCGTGCCGTCTTGCCATTGGTATTCGTAAGCTTCCGAGTGAGAAGTGTGCTGCTCGATCGTGGCATGGCCCGGCAGGCCAGCCGGCGCGGAGGAGATTGACAGAAGAGAGCGAGCACACGGCGGAAGCCGGCATCGCGGGGGAAGCCGTCCCCACCGCGTGCTCCCTCTTCTTCCTGTCGGCCTCCCTCTCTCGCCAGCCTCCCATCGGCATGTGCTTGCAGTTAGACTGTGGATTTCTGTTCTGAAAATTTCCGACAAATTAATTGTACTGAGTTTAATTATCAGCTTCGCTGAATTGGCCGGCCACTTCTGTTTTCTTTTGTTTCAGATCATGCGTACAATTTCGCCATTAAGAAGAATTCACACGAATCTTCTTTTCGAAGCAAGGAGCTCGTTGTCAAAGGATATAGCTGCTTCAATCCAAAGCACCCAATTTTGGTCGTCCTCCAAGCGTCACTTTGATTGGTGCACGTATTCCAGGTTCCTGGAGGTCAAGCATCTCTTTCAGAATGGTTGTTACATACCAACTGACTAAACCGATCTTGTAATACATCGCTGTAGCAGTCATAATCTCTTTTCAGAACTTTTTCCTTTCTTTTTCTTCACAGTTTTCCCTTCTCAACAGCTAATTATGGTGATTCTTTAATCCCAGTTCTTCTTGTCGAAACCTCTCATTCCATCTTAGTTGACCATGTACACAACATACAACCTTAGCTGCCGAGGTATATATGTCCAAAAACTATATATCTTCACATGATTCGATGCCTACTTTTCTAGCAAATCAAGATCACTGGTAGTGCCATATATTTTTTCTTTGAAATGGCCAAATGAGGAGCGAAGCCCTGCCTTTTGGTAGCGCTACTAGTGACTATATTGATTATTTGCACTACACTTGAACTACTACTGTACTTGGTACTTGCCATATTGTCATCATACAAGGTTGGCGCAAGCTTTTTGTGACTAGTTCTCCTACAAGCCCATACAGTTCGAGCAGAACCTGCCAACTAACATGTGACATTACCTACTATGTGCTAAAATACATCTTAACGGTTTTTCAAACCAGCATTGCGTGGTACTTTCGCTGCCAAAGTGGCTTCCACATGCTTTGTGTTGTCGGAGAAAAAAAGGGTTTACCTACCTTGCATTGCATGCATGTTAGTTCCACTAAGATCATCGGTAGCCATCAGGTATCAACTACTGTACGACTCCCAACGAACATTGCAAAAAGTTAGATTAACAACTTCTAATAAAACCTTTCATAAAATAAAACCGCCAAATTTACGACTTTGAGAGTCAGCTTTCATTGGGATGGAACCGTGGGCACCAACCGAGTTCAAATTTGAGTGCTTATATTTACGACGCTAGTACATTTGTATAGAAAAAACTTAACGAGATTCATGGATTTATCTTTGTTTATATCTTCTGTAGCGATGTGGTATAACTGAGTACGCTTGTGGATACGTACATGTGTAGTTGTAGTTGAATAAATAGATTTATTTAAAAATTAATAAATACTATTATTCGAAAAATGTCACACAGTTGCATGATTTAGTATCGTGCATGCTGATTTCTTTCATATTTTTTGGCAAAACTTCAACTTAGACAAAATCTGAACGAATTAAAATTCAAGTAAAATTAGAAAAAATAGTAAAATCCACCGCAATATCACAAGGGATAAAATGTGGAAAATGAAACAATTTCCACAAAATCACAACCAAGGGAAAAATAAAAATAAGAATAAACTAAAAATAAAAAAGTTATCTAACATAGAAAATAATCTTTCGTTTGAAAACCTAGAAACAGTGCTATCTAGGGTGTCAAGCCGATGTCCTGCATAAGCCAACGAAAATAAAGGCTAGTCATACTAAACTAATTTGCTACAAAAAATTATAACTAGTCTAACCTATTTTAACTACGAAGCATAGCGGATAGTATGCCGCTCATTATCTAGTAATAAGAGAAGACATTTTGGACATAGCGTTTTAGCTCTCAGGTGTATATGGTTTCTTAATTTTAAATTTTGTAGAAGATATTTTTGGAATGTCAAAAAAAATTCAGAAAGAATATGCTGCGTGGATATCTTCCCAACATATGGGCGAAGTTTTTTCACAAAAAAACTTTTCATGTAGGGTATGTTTAAAAAGATAAAATTCGATGCTAAAATTAGGGTTTGCACGAGATATGTTTTGTGTTTCTCCATAGAGCAAGAAAATGTTGGTCTTTTGTGAAAATTTATGCCCGCACATAAAATGTGATATTTACACGTTTTAAAATGTTTTTTTTATGTAAAGAGAGCATATATATATCTGGGATCAAAAGTGAATTTTCAAGAAAGATTATCATTTCTTCTGAAAAAGACGGTTCCACTGCCACGTACTAACATCAAACATTGGTGCGCACGCACGTTCGTTCGCACCAACGAGCGGTGGGCCCCACCACGCACCAGCGCACCCAACAAAACAAAACAGAGTCCGTCCGGACGCCGCTCGATCCCTTCCCTCCTCTCCGGCGAACTCGCCGCCGCCTCCGCGCGCCGTGCGATCGCCTCCATGCTGCCGAACCGCACCATCCCCTTCTCCCCCTAGCGGCCCGCGCGTTCGCCGCGCAACGCCGGCTCGCGGCGATGGCTCTCCTCGTCCCCATCGCCCTCCTCTGCATCCTCGCCTCCTCCCCCACGTCGGCGGCGGAGTGCGGCCGGAACACGACCCTGGAGGGATACTCGGCGGACCTGCGCATGTCGCAGCACCAGCTCCGGGGCCGCGTGGCCGTGCTGGACGGCTGCTCCTTCCGCGTCTCCTCCCTCGACCTCCTCCCGGGCTCCGCCTCGGCCCGCTGGTGGCGCGCGGAGGATGCCGACCTCGATTCCCTCTCCCACGGCGCGCCCGCCGCCGCCGACCCTCTCGACCGCACCTTCGCCTCCGAGTCCATCGTCTTCCGCCTCCTCCCGGGCCTCTCCTGGCCGCTCGTCCCCGTCCTCGCCGCCTTCGACCCCCTCACCTCCTCCCTCTTCGGCTTCGTCCGCCTCCCCTCAAACGCCACTACCAACTCCACCTCCTCCTCCGACGCCAACTCGTCCGCGCCCACCATGTTCGACTCATGCGCGCAGCTCTCGCCGCGGTTCCGGGTGCGGTGGACACTCCGCGAGGCCGAGAACGCCATCGACATCGGGCTCGAGGCGGCCGTCGGCTCCGAGTACTACATGGCGTTCGGCTGGGCAGATCCCGCCGCCAAGGCCAACGCCTCCATGATCGGCGCCGACGTCGCCGTCGCGGGCTTCACCGAGGAGGGGCACCCGTTCGCCGAGGACTACTTCGTCACCAGGTCCAGCGAGTGCCTGCTCCGCGCCGACGGCACGGCGGAGGGCGTCTGCCCGGACACGTTCTACGGCCGCCGCAACGGCACCGCCGCGGCCGACGGCGAGACGCAGATCAACAACACGCGGCTCCTGTACGGCCACCGCCGTGACGGCGTCTCCTTCGTGCGGTTCTCGCGGCCGCTGGCGTCGCCCGACAAGAAGTACGACGTGCCAGTGAACGCCACGAGGAATATGACGGTGATCTGGGCCATCGGGCTGCTCCGGCCGCCGGACTCGCTGAGGCCGTACTACCTGCCGCTGAACCACGGCGCGTCAGCGGGCACGGCGTACGGGCACCTCGTGCTGAACGTGTCGGCAGCAAGCGACGGGTGCCATGGGCCGCTGGATGCCGAGGACAAGGAGGACCAGGGCCGGATAACGGCGGAGCGGCAGACGCCGCTGGTAGTGACCGCCGGCCCAGCGCTGCACTATCCGAACCCGCCCAATCCCGGCAAGGTGCTCTACATCAACAAGAAGGAGGCTCCTCTGCTCAAGGTGGAGCGCGGCGTGCCGGTCACCTTCTCCATCGAGGCCGGGCATGACGTGCCGCTGTACATCACGTCCGACGCCGTGGGCGGGAACGCCACGGCGCGGAACTCCACCGAGGTCATCTACGCCGGCAGCATGAAGGCAGAGGGCGTGCCGGCGACGCCGACGGAGCTCGTCTGGCTGCCCGACAGGAACACGCCTGATGTCGTGTACTACCAGTCCCTGTATGATCCAAAGATGGGGTGGAAAATTCAGGTGGTCGACGGCGGCCTCAGCGACATGTACAACAACAGCGTGCTGCTGGACGATCAGCAGGTGACATTCTTCTGGACTCTGTCCGGCGACTCTATCAACATTGCTGCCCGGGGAGAGAAGAAGAGCGGGTACCTCGCCATTGGCTTCGGCAGCGCAATGGTGAACAGCTATGCCTACGTCGGATGGATCGACGGCAATGGCACTGGACATGTCAACTCGTACTGGATCGACGGCAAAGACGGCATGAGCGTGCACGAGACGCACGAGAACCTCACCTACAAGAGGTGCCGGTCGGAGAATGGCGCGATCATCTTCGAGTTCACCCGTCCATTGGCGACTTCGTGCAGTGGAAGGGTGGAGTGCAAGAATATCATCGATCCAACGACTCCTCTGAAGGTCATCTGGGCCATGGGTTCTCAGTGGTCATCTGGCCGGTTAAGTGTGAAGAACATGCACTCTGTCACCAGCAACCGTCCTGTCCGGATCCTTCTGCTGAGCGGGCTGGCGGAGGCGGTGGAGGACCTGCGGCCGGTGCTCGCCGTTCACGGGTTTATGATGTTTGTCGCATGGGGATTGTTGCTTCCAGGAGGAATCGTGGCGGCGCGATACCTGAAGCACATTAAGGGCGATCTCTGGTTCCAGGCTCACACATACCTTCAGTACTCAGGCCTGTCTGTCATGTTCTTGGGCGTTCTGTTTGCAGTTGCCGAGCTCCGGGGCTTCTCTTTCAAATCCACACATGCTAAGATCGGCGCGGTCGCGTTTACATTCACCTGTATGCAGCCGATAAATGCTTACCTTCGGCCACACAGAGCAGAAAATGCAGAGGCTATGTCAAGAAACAGGGTGATCTGGGAATATCTGCATATCTACACCGGGAGGACTGCTTTGGTAGCTGGTGCCACCGCGCTGTTCACTGGTTTGCAGCATCTTGGGCACCGGTACGGCAGCAAGACGATCAAGGGGCTTACGTGTGGGTTGGTTGTATGGGTTGTGAGTGGTGTGTTGGTAGTAGCTTACCTTGAGTACGTGAAGGTTAAGCGGAGAAGAGATGGCGCTGATGGCCTTACGCACAAATTCGTGCTTGGCAACACCGAGGAAGACGATTCACTTGATCTTTTGCAGTCCCACAGGTTTGCTAGTAAAATGGACTCTAGTTCACCCGGATCGATGGAGGTGCAGCTTGAGCCACTGAAAGGATGAACATAGTTTCTTTTTCGTTATACATATCAAACATGAAGGATTTTAGATCAAATTCTTCATAGATAGAACAAAGTGAAGATACACATCTCTAGGTTTTAAGGTTCTTTACTGATACAATGCAAGGAGTTGGAGGAACTCTTATTTGACTGCAAAGGAGGTACTATCATACCAATGGTGTAGACTAGGTTCTTTCATCTTCTTTGAGCTTAGATCATATTCTTTTTCTTAATCTTCTAACTTGGTGACTGGTATGTATATCTGTACAATTTTGGTATATATATATACTTGAAAGAGAAGAGGTTTCCTTTTTAAGTGTCCAAAAATCTCCTGATGCATTTCTGTGAGATTATGATATACATAATAATGTCAATAAATATACATATAGTAACTTTCAGATCACAGTTATCTTATATGTCCTACTTTTGACCCTCTTCAGTTTCTAGATTCAGTATGATACCCATATGCGTTAGGTAGTTTGGCACCAACAAGAACTGTCCCAATGTTAGGCTGATTGCCCCCTGAAATGCCGGCCTACTCAACTGTGTGACGAACTGATAACCTGCTATGCCAAATTTTCATAAATGCATTTTAGCTTCAAGTTAAGGGCATTCGCCGCTTTTTCGCTTTCCTGACATTCAGATCTGCCAGAAGGAAGTTGCCTACTTGCCTTGCAGTTGCAGAAAACATGCTTGCCGCAGTTCAGTTTGTTGACCCTGGGGATTTTCCATCATGATGATGAGATGGATCTCCTCTTCTCCAAACAAAACAAAGTAGGTACCGTTATTTCCTTTTGCTTATCTAGTGCTCTTATTATATTTGATTCAGTGATATGGACATCAAACTGCATGTTAGGTCTATTGTTTTAGTAGTTAAGTACTCCCAGTTTCTCGTTCAGATCTGGATCTTTTGGTAGTTGGCTTACCACCTTGTTTGGAATGTAGCATTGGGGAAAAGGCAAAATAATAAATAAATAAACACCTGTTGCATTACACCTGTCCCTTTGTCCTATAAATCTGAAAGAAGCTCTCTCTGATTGATTGGCTTCAGAGAAAGGGGAAGTCGGGCTAGTTAAGTTCAGGTTTGATGGCCTCGTATCGATTGCACTAGCAGTAGAAACTATCCTGTTGTGTAAGGCAAGGCAGAACCTGGATTCCCTCTTCCTGCTCCACCGGCAGCATTTCCTTCCTCCTCCAAACCCTCTATGCGTCTCCGACAGAGCGAATATCTTTTTCCTTCTGCATGATCCTTTGTTGTAGCACTTCTGAAAAGGTACTTAGCACGCAATGGTGCTCTTCAATCTCATTTTCCAGTTGCTCCGTTTTGGTAAACAATTGGACAAGGCCCTATTTGCGGATACAACATTTTTATCTGTGCGTGCTAGCAATCAATTTCCTTGTGATGAAGTGAAGATATCGCCAATTGATGTACCCGCCAGATGCTGCATCTCCAAGAGGATCCTCTGTCCCCGGCGTGTTGATTCAGGACCTGTGCCGACATCTCCTGCCGATAGCCCAGCACAGGGAGACGGGGCAACTGCCGAGTTTTGGCTGTGACACGGTCAGAGAAGCCTTCTTACTTGCATCTTGGCATCCTCCAATCTCTCAGCTAAACATTGCCAATATCCTAGTACTACTGAATAATAAGATGGCGGAGAATAAACTAAGAACAAAGATAGCTTTCTAGCTAGCTAGCTTATTGACATGCAACCATCTGGCAAATGAAATCGGTTGGGGATATATATATAGGAGCTTTTAACCCTGCGGTAACGAATGGCGCACATTTATAAACATGACTACATAAGAAATTGATATCCACATGTGCATGACAGAGTCTAAACTGTGTGAGTATATCACAAGACTGTTGTCCTCAAAGGATGGCATTAGCGGTCATGAAAAATTAGTCAGAACTCATCACAACTTTGCGGCATAGGTACCATCCTCTTTTAATAGTTCGCCTTTGCTTTGATCCAGTTCATGTTTCATTCCAAGAGCATATAAAGTAGATAAACATGGCTAGACATGCACAATGCACGAAAGAACAAAATTATTGATCTCATTCTACAATGGCCTAAATAATGTGAATTTATCACATAAATATATCGAGGGATGCATGGTACAGGCTAGACAAAATGTTACGTCTATTGTTTTAGTAGTAAATACTCCCAGTTTCTCATTCAGATCTGGATCTTTTGTTAGTTGGCTTACCACCTTGTTTGGAGTGTAGCAGTAGCGAAAAGGGAAAAATAAATAAGCACCTGTTGTATTACACCTGACCCTTTGTCCTATAAATCTGAAAAATGTTCTCTCTAATTGGCTTCAGAAAAAGGGGAAGTCAGGCTAGTTAAGTTCAGGTTGATGACCTTGCACTAGTAGTAGCAACTATACTTTTGTGTAAGGATTCCCTCTTGCTGCTACACCCGCAGCATTTCCTTCCTCTCCTCCATACCCTCTATGCGTGTCCTGCAGAGCGATTTTTCCTTCTGCACGATCCTTTATTCTATTACTTCTCAAAAGGTTGTTAGCACGCTATGGTGCTCTTCAGTCTCATTTTTCAGTTGCTCTGTTTTGCTAGCAATTGCGCAAGGCCCTATTTGCGGATACGGAATTTGTAGCCATGCGTGCTAGTAACCAATTGCCTTGTGATGAAGTGAAGATATCGAGCCAGTTGATCATGAGACGTTCCCGCCACGCGCTGCGCCTCCAACCGGATCCTCGGTCGTCCGCATGTTTATTCGAGACCTGTGCCGACATCTCTTGCCTATTTCCCTGCAGAGGGAGGCGGGGCAACACTGAGTTTTGGTTGTGACACGGTGAGAGAAGCCTTCTTACTTGGATGTTGGTATCCTCCAATCTCAGCTAAACATTGCCAGTATCCTAGTAGTTCTGAATAATAACATGGCGGAGAACAACTGAGAACATAGATAGCTTGCTAGCTAGCTAGCTTATTGACGTGCAACCATCCGACAAGTGAAATCGGTGGGGATGTATATAGAAGCTTTTATCCCTGCAGTAATGAATTGTACACACATTTATAAACATGATTACATAAGAAATTGATATGCACATATGCATGATAGAGTCTAAACTGTGTGAGCATATCACAAGATTGTTGTTCTCAAAGGATGGCATGAGTGGTCATGAAAAATTAGTCATCACTCATCACAACTTTGCGGCATAGGTACCATTCTCTCTTACTAATTCGCCTTTGCTTTCATCCACTTTTCATATTACATTCCAAGAGCAAATTATTTAGGCCATTGCAGAATGATATAAATAATTTTGTCATGACCCGCCAATCCCGGCAAGGTGCTCTACATGACTACATCAACAAAAAAGAGGTGGAGCGCGGCGTGCCCCTGCCTGCAGTACTTGCATGCATTGGTCTCTCGTGTCTCGTACTATTCAAACTCAGTTGGCTGTCTGGCATGTACGTACATACAACTCGCATGCATGTTCATATACTGTACATATATACACACTAGGTTTCATCTGACTAACAAAGTAATATGATATCAACCTTGGAACGAGCTGAACTGATACTGTGTTGAAACATTTTTTGTGTGTGTTTTGAAATAAACTCACGATATTGCTGGAAAAGAAACACGGGCTGAGAGGCTAACAATATAATTATCTCCCGCATCCTTAGCAAACCCACTCCAAGTCTCCAAGACACAGTAGCTGTACAAATCGCTCGGTGCGTTGGTGGCGCCACGAACCGGCTTGTCTTCGCACTACCTTTCTTCGCCTTCCACTTGACGCTCCACAATCACTGAATCACATGTTCCAGCTTACAATATTGTGCTGTCCGGCGAGGATCCGGTTGAAACCCTCCCATCTTAGCTTGATCGGGATGCATGGTTGCCCGATCATCGTGTCCATGCACGTCTCGGAACGCGGGCTGCATGGCACCAGCTTCGTAGAGTGAACACCTTGCTGTAAGACGTACAACATCGAACAAGCATAGCCGTGCCGCCAACAAGGAGCTTATACATCTAGACGCTAAGCCCTCAAGTAGCGGCTCGTTTGCTGTAAGGGGAGGCTCGCCAACACTTTGCCCATGTAGGTTCAGGCCACCCCATGCCTACTCCGTCATAGAGGAAGAAGCAACAGCGCCTTGCACTGGTTGTGCCCTAGTGGGAGAAGACTGCAAGCTGCCGTTTTGGTTTCCTCCAATTTCTCACCTAAACATTGCACATATACTACCACAAATGAATATTAACATGGTGAAGAATAACTAATAAGCACTAAGCACAAAGATCTGTTCCTAGTTAGCTATGCAACCGCACATCGAATAAAATCAGTCAGGTACATTTATATAAGCTTTCATCCCTGCAGCAGTGAATGGTACTACCCACATATAACCATGAGCGCGCAGGAACTTGTGGTGCATAGAACATGATAAAGTATAAACTGCATGAGTACATCACAAAAATTGTTCTCCACAAAAACCGACCTGCAGTTCGGAGAAATCACTCATCATAAATTTGCAATATATATGTCTATCACCCTCTCTTACTTCCTTGATTTTATCCAGTTCATGTTTCAACGCGAAAGTGAAGACACCAGATAACCATGCATGCCTACAAAGAAGCAAAATCCAAAATAAAATTATAAAAACTAGAAATCTGAATTAATTGTGACAAAGAGGGAGAAAAGGAGATATCCACCGGCATAAGAGCTAACGATGTGGTCGCGAGGTCATCGTCGTTTTAGCCCCAACTACAGCCATAAAAGGTAAGTACACCATAGTTGTGACGTTCCAAAATGCACTGAGCGGGAAGCCTGATGGAGTTAGTACGCAGGACGAATATGCTTGCACATGCAATTGTTCGTAGCTCATTTTTTCTAATGTTGATTATACTTTGCAAATAGGTGTATGATTCCACAGAGGCAATAAGGCAATTTTTTTATTTTGAACTATCGTGGTTAAGAAAGGAAGGATTTATGCTATGGTGGCTGGGGTTTGGAATGAGGTACCTAAAACACCGAGCCTTTGGAGACTTGGAAGAACAAGACCCGCCACCTCCGCAATTTTCTGAAGGGATGGGCAAGAAATCAAAGTAGCGTATACAAAAAAGAAAAATAGCGACTACTAGGGATCATTGATAACCTGGACGTTAAGGCAGAAATGACCCATCTTTCTACCTCTGAAAAGGAGCAAATGAAAGTGGTAAAGGAGCAGGTAGCAAAAATATGCAGGGATGAAGAAACTAAGTGGGCACAATGTGCTAATTTAAGCCCATACAAGAATGAGGTAAAAAATACAAAATATTTTCACCTAATTGCCAGTGGTAAACATAGAAAGAAGAATATCTTCCAACTAGAACAAGATGAGGGTGCTATAATTGGGCATGAAAATATCAAAAAAAATCATAGAGTTCTACAATGATTATTTGGGCCACCGTCGAATAGTCATTTTTCTCTTCTAGAATCAAAGAACAATGACATTCCACAACTATCTCAAGAAGAAAATACTATCCTCATAGCTGACTTTATAGTGGAGGAGGTTTTTAAAGCTATCATGAATATGGAAAAACATAAAGCTCCTGGACCAAATGGGTTCCCGATGGAGTTCTATCAAACATTTTGGGTAATTTTAAAAATGATTAATTTAATGAACATGTTTGTGAAGTTCCAACAAGGGGACTTACCCCTCATCAAACTAAACTATGGGACAATTATCCTTCTTCCTAAAAAAGAAAATGTTGTGCACATTCAACAGTATAGACCAATCTGTTTATTGAATGTTAGTTTCAAAAAAATTACCAAAGTTGGTACAAATCATGTGACCAAAGTGGCTCATATGGTAATCTATCCAACACAAACTACCTTTATAACGGGTAGACATATTCTAGAGAGTGTGTTGATACTTCATGAAGCCATCCATGAACTTCATAGGAAGAAATTGGATGGTGTTCTGCTAAAAATAGATTTTGAGAAAGAATATGATAAAGAAAAGTGACCTTTTCTTCAATAAGTTATGTGTTTAAAGGGTTTTGATGCGAAATGGTGTTAATGGATAGAAAATTTTGTAACTCGCAGAAGTGTGACAATTAAAGTCAATGATGATATCGGACACTATTTTCAAACTCATAAAGGGTTGCAGCAAGGAGATCCTCTGTCTCCTATTTTATTTAACTTGATCGCAGATATGTTTGCTATCCTAACTTTTAGAGCAAAGGAGGATGGTCAGGTTGAGGGGCTTATACCACGTTTAGTAGATGGGGGAGTCTCTATATTACAATACGCTGATGATAAAATATTTTTTATGCAACATGACATGGAAAAACCCTTAAACATGAAACTAATTTGTTTTTTCGAACAGCTTTCGGGATTAAAGATCAGTTTCCACAAAAGCAAGTTGTTTTCTTTGGTAAGGCTAAGAACGGCGAGGAACAATATAGGAACCTTTTCGGTTCTGGGTCTGGGAGATTCCATTTTAAATATTTGGGAATTCCTATTCACTTCTGAAGATTAAAAAAATGGGGAATGGAAAACTGTTGAGGATCGGTTTGAGAAGAACCTATGAAATTGGTTAGGGAAACTACTATCTTATGGGAGGACCAGCTAGTACTTACAAATTTAGTCCTCACTAGTCTACCGATGTTCATACTATCTTTCTTTAAATACCAAAAGGGGTATGTAAACTATTATAATTAGAACATGATTTTTTTGTGAGAGCGATGACCACAAGTGGAAGTATAGATTAACTCGTTGGAACATCATCTGTAGACGAAAAGACCAAGGTGGTCTAGGAATAGAGGTCCTTGAATTAATGAATAAATATTTAATCAGCAAGTGGTTATTTAAACTTCTAAATGATAAAGGAGAGGTATGGCAAGAGCTTACTCATAATAAGTATCTTTATTCAAAAAGCTTATCTCAAGTCACCGCCAAACCAATGGACTCCCGTAGCTTTAAATTACGAAATGGAGAGAACACTCTTTTTTATAGAGGTAGCTTTAAGGTAGAAAATGGAGGGAACACTCATTTTTTGATAGAGGTAGCTTTAAAGTAGGAAATGGGGAGAACTCTCATTTTTGGGAAGACACGTGGCGCGGCAACTCTTCGTTAGGTACCCAATATCCTTCTATTTATAATATTGTGCAACGTAAACAAGTTTCTGTTGCCAATGTTTTGTCGCATGCGCCACTGAACATAGGGTTCAGACATGCACTTATGGGGAATAGGGGGTCAAGATGGCTTCATTTAGTTTGTCGTTTAATGGATGTTAATTTATCAACGCAGCAAGATGTTTTTGTTTGGAAATTAACAAGATTAGACATGTTTACAGTCAGTTCTCTATAGTTGGATTATATGAATGATCACACAAAGTTTCTAAGGAAATATATTTGGTAAATTAAAGTATCACTAAAGATAAGATTTTTTATGTGGTTTTGTTATCAAAAAGTTTTGCTTACATAAATTAACTTATCAAAGAGAAATTGGCAAGGCTCAAAAAATGTTATCATTTTGATCAAGACGAGACAATACAACAAATTTTATTTTGTGTCCATTAGCAAGAGTGGTTTGGCGCATTGTTTATATGGATTTTAATATATCCCCACCAAAAAAATATTACAAATCTATTTGAAAAGTGGCTTGTGGGAGTTGAAAATAAAAATAAAAAGCACAAATCCGAGTTGGTGTTTGCGCTTTACTTTGGGTCATTTGGAATGTTGCGTAATGACTATATCTTTAATAGAGCAAAATCAAACTCTTTTATGCAGGTTATACCGCTGGCCACTCATTGGATTCGTATGTGGTTCTACCTACAACTAACGGACAAGCGTGAGAAAATGGATACTAGGTGCAACCGGCTAGAGTCGATCGTGCGGGATTTATACACCAAACCAGTTAGCATTTTGATATTAGATTAACATGTTGATGCATGTTTTGTCTCTCTTTCTTAAGATGGTTGATACACGTATTAATCATGTGCGACCTGTGATGTCATCTTTTATAATACTCAGACTCTATAATAAAATAATAAAACGCTACATGTATCTAGGCGGGAGCTATATAGAGTTCTTTTTGGATTTGGTTAATGGTTGTTGTCAGTAATGTGTAATTATTTTTAACAAATTACAGCATTATTTTTTGTGGAAATGCTAAGCGAATGTGATGCTTAATTTTGAACATGCCAAGTTCTATTGTTAATTATGAAGTTTCCTGACTACAGCAATAATGCCAAAAAACAGTCCAAAGAAAAGTGTTATTATCCAAAAAAAGAAAACCAACAATTCTGAAAGTAATACATACTTTGCATCATCCATAATAATAAAAAAGATGCAAAACTAAGTATGAGTCTTTTGAAACAACAGATGATCCGTTTCTTAGAGCTTCTCCACACCAGAGCTCCTTTAGGTTGTAGACTAGTGTTGGCACGCAAAACTGCCGCGCAACACCAGGATAATCGCTGTGCTTTCGTGACGACGAACGGATGCTTTCCGAGCAAAGCAACAAAGGATCCCCTCGCTTTCGTGGAGGAGAGACGACCGCTTTTCAGCGCAAAGCGGCAAAAATTGGACCAAACCCTAGGGCTGCTAGGGCATGGTAGAGAAGAACGATAAAAGAAACATACGTAAAGAAAATAGACTGTATTTGTGTAGATCGATTGGATTCTCTTCGCTCAATCGGCCCTGGCCTATTTAAAGACACGGAGGACTTGCGTACATGGTCAAACTTGATGTATAGGATTAAAACTCTAAAGCTAAACAGAAAAGGACATGTATCCTATCTTGATTCGGTTACCATGTATGAGTGCCGAATCTAATTGTAAGCCAATACGTGAAAGCTTCAAACAAGGTCACGCTACAACTAATTTTGGGCCTAGAAACACATTGTATTCCGGCCAGCCATAACGACGCTAGATATTGATTGATCTTTCCCGGTTGAGTTTTCTTTCCGTGACTTGTACCTTTAGATTGGAATCTGAATTTTGGTTCGTCCTTGGTAGCACCGTTGCAGCTAAAAATATTCCTGAGCCTGACTTGGACATTGCTTACGTAGCTTCTTATCCAGGCAAATCCCTGTGGGAATTCTTAAACGAAATACAAACTGATTAGCTAGATTGACTACTAGATTAATTTGGCCTATCATACAAACTTACTAGCCAAATTATATCTCAATTTGGCTCTCTAACCATGCAAGAGGCTTTACATCCATGGCCTGAATAAATAAGTTGCTACGCCTGATCTGCCACTGCAGGATCTGCATTGGACTGTTATTAAGCCTATATTTTGAACTAAACATAAAGTCCAAATATCTATGTCAGACAATAATTTAACCACACCCAGATAAAACAATTTGGCCCATAAACACCTAGCAGCCAAATTATGTGTTCAACATGATCTTACACTGGCTTGTGCACAACGGAAGCTATCTAGAAGGTGACCTTGATGGTGTCGCTCCTATGCCATTACCCCCTTGGGGACATCAATCTTGGTTTTGCTGGTGATAGAGAATGGCAAGGATTTATAGCCTGTTAGAAGTGCAAAACGTCGTGGGTCGGTTGTAATGTTATGCATCTTAGAGAGAATAAAAATAAGTGCATGGAATCCAATTTCTCCCAAGAACCAAACATCAACCTCCTGTTGGTGTGATCCCAACTTCCACCGAATTCTGAACAAGCACATAAAAAGTCTACTAGGAACCATGAAATGTACCATGGAAAGGATGCAGACTGGAATTCCTTACAGCTAAAGTACTGTCAATGCATTCATCTCAATGGACTCAAGTATTTGAAGATTTTGTGGTGAAAACAGATAGATTAAAAAAATCTTACATGTTCACAATGCATCAAAAAAATTGTTGTTCATAAGCTTGCCCTTTACAACCATGTGTTTCTCGGAGTTTCACCCATTTTTCCTTTTAACAAGGACCAGGCCACAAGGAGAATTTTGTTCAAGGTCCTGGGAAGATAGATAGAGCCCTCCAGTACTTCTTTACTCAAATTGCTGGTGGTGAGGCAAGGCCCCCACACTCAAATTACACCAGGATCCTATTCACCATGCATTGACGAACGAGGTGTCATGTAGTCTCACGACTACTACACCATTTTGAATCGTAATTGGCCACTGTCCTGTCACATAGAAAACAATCGAGAAAAACTTGGTCACTGCCCTTTTCCGTGGCAGCACATGTAAATCTAGTGCAGAGATGTAACACCAAGTTCAGGCCAAACGGTGGGAGCTAATACGAAAGTCTACATTGACATCATCTCTTTCCCCATTGCGCCTTGCATTCACGGGAATCATTTAGAGGCTCAGGCATCACACTGGCAAGGACTGCCTCACTAGGCTGGGCTACACTTTGTTTCTCTTCAATATCTCAATGACTCGTCATGCTGTATGGCAAAAGCATTTGGTGGAGAGATTAGAAAGACGAGAGGATGCAGCTCTATTTAAGCGCTCTCGGTTGTGCAAAAGATGTTTAACCCTTCGCCTCATATGACTGTGGTGATTTTGGTTTAGTTAGTCACTCGAAAGAGCTCACTAGCTGAGCAACCATCCTCATCACGTCTGTGCCCAACGCCAAATCGAACCTACAATCGAGCCATTGTTGGCCATCCTTGAAAAATAAACAAAGTGTGGAAGTCAAACGACGAGTGTTAAAATTCATTCTCGCCATCTAGAACGGAGTGAGCATGATCAACTCATGTTAGAAAACCGACGCAAATGTAGATCATATAAAGATAGTTGATCTTTACGTTGCATGTAGGTTCAATTTGCTGTATATCAATTTTTCTACATCTTAGAGGACAGCCAGGCCCACTGCTCTGGCCTGCAGAGTAACTGCGTTCGAACTATAGCTTCACCGGTCCAGAGGTTGCGTAACATTCTGTACTATTTTGTTTACTCCATCGACTGAGCTCCTCAGACATGTGCTTCTTGCAAAAATGTTTTTTTGGCACAACACCGTATATACTCTGAAATCAAAATGAAATTTCTAAGGCACAAATCTGTTAGATCCAGATTAGCATAACCAGCGCGAACACTGATCAATCGATAGTTGGAATTGTTGAAGTGTATATGTGGATTGTACTAGCCTTTTCAATCAGTTCGGACTTTTGGTTTGTGTTGGCTAGTGCATGAAGCTTGACATGGTATCAGAGCCTAAGGTCTCGTATTCAAGTCCTGGCTTTCGCAATTTATTATAAAATTGTTGTTACCCCTTGGTGTAAGTGTATAGGATTATCTATGATATCGGACCATGTACAAGGTCTCTTTATTTTTATAGAAGTCTCGGTACTTTATTGATCAAATTAAATCATTACAAAGTATGTCTCGGATGCAATCCGGAGCAACAAAACGAAAACTAACAGTTCCAAAGGAATCAGAACGACGAGCTAAAACATGTGCCGACTCATTTCGCTTACGAGGGACATGAAAGAAAGAGTACGAGGTAAACTTTGAGGCCTCCATCTTGATGTCCTGAATGACCACCCCTAAGAAAGAGCGATCCAGGGTGGAGTTGTTGATGTGTTGCACCACCGAGAGGCAGTCCGTCGCCAACATGACCTTGTTGTAGCCTTCCTCCTGAGTGAGAGCCAATGCACGCCTGACGGCAAGTGCTTCTGCAAGTTCTGGCGCCGTGACATCAGGAATAAGCGAGTAAATTCTAGTTTTTACCTGCTGTTTTCAATTTTTTGACGCTAATTACTCCCTTTAGCAAGTTTTCATCCAAATTATCCCATTTAGCAAAAGTTTTGCCAATTTTTACCCCCTCTAAAATTTTGTAAGCTTTTTGACAACTGGGTCCCGGTCGTTTGGATTTAGAAAGGGCAGGACGAGGCAGCAGTTGACGATGGGAGCGACTGGGCGCCGGCGATCGTTGAAGCTAGAGACGGCGAACGGTACTACAACCTTGTCCTATCCTCTCAGTATAATTTTGTTCTCCCCATCCGTTCTCAGTCTCCCATCCATTCTCATTTGGTTCTATTTGCGTAGAGGGTTAGGAGTACAAATCGAGATGAGAGTATTTCTGATAGTTTAGGGATTGCATGTGAATGAAGGGAAAAGATTTTGGTCTCAGATTTCTTACCAATGCCACCACAACGCAATAATGCTAGACCTACGGATGAAATATTACGGAATTGAGCTTACGGGCATACATGGATGCATTCTGTTGATGCAAAACTTTAACCTCCCGTGATTTAAGGCCCCAATACCAATTGTTTCTCACCATGTCATTCCGTAGATTTATTCCGTAACTGTAGCATTACTGACCACAACGTGCTTTATTTCAGTGCACAACAGGCCGTGAGACTAGATAGTGATTTTGGCCGAAGTTACTAGCAGAAGTTGTATGTATTGATTACTGCAGGATCATGTTACAAATATATGGATAAATACTTGGTTATGGATACGTGTTATACTTTCATCCTATGGTCTTATTTGTATTTCCATCGTCAGTTTCTCTCCGTTTTTAATCATATAAGAGTGCAAAATAGATTCAGACTAACCACCATGCACAGTTCAATAAAATACAATCATGTTTAACACTTCATTTGTTTGCACGTGTACCTGACGACTGGGGCCCAGCCATCTAAAAGCTCACAAAATTCTAGAGGGGGTAAAAATTGGCAAAACTTTTGCTAGATGGGGTAATTTGAATAAAAACTTGCTAAATGGGGTAATTAGCATCAAAAAATTGAAAATAGGGGGTAAAAACTGGAATTTACTCGGAATAAGCTTGCTGCGAGCAGCTAAGCATTCACCTATGTGGTTTCGAAACACGACGCCTACTCCCATTCGCTTGGTCGATGAGAACAAAGCTGCGTCCACATTTACCCAAACCGTATCTGCCGGCGGTGGAGTCCATTTGTCAACAGAAGTACTGGATTCACACCTATGAGAAGAAGCTGGTTTGCGAAGATGCAACTCGATCATGTCAGTATATGCCTTAATCCTGAGCGCGCGGAGGGGAAGGCGGATCGGATCGCGGAGCTGGTAGAGGAGACAAGAGGAGGGAGATCAAGTCGACGGCGGCGCCGGCTCACCCCTCGTCGCCATGGTCACATCATCATGACCCCATCTTCGAGGATATTGCAACTCTATTTGCTGTATTATGTAATTCATACGAGACCCCATGCGCTCCCGCGACCGCACGGGCGACTCCGCGGCGACCGCCGTCGCCGTGGCGTAGCCCCCTTCTGAAGGAAATATGCCCTAGAGGCAATAATAATATTGTTATTATCATATTTCTTGTTCATGATAATGTTTATACTCCATGCTATAATTGTATTAAGCGGAAACATTAATACTTGTGTGGTTTATGAACAACACCGTGTCCCTAGTACGTCTCTACTAGACTAGCTCATTGATTAATGATGGTTAAGGTTTCCTAACCATAGACATGAGTTATCGATTAATAATGAGGTCATGTCATTAGGAGAATGATGTGATGGACAGACCCAAATAAAGCAGAGCAATTAGATCGTGTCATCGTGTTCATCTTTGCGAAGCTTTTCCTATGTCAAGTATTGTATTCCTTAGACCATGAGATAATACAACTCCCTAGTATCGGAAGAAAGCTTTGAAGTCATCAAACATCATCCTATGTGAGGGTGATAATAAAGGTGTCTCTCAGGTGATCGGAAAGTACTTGTTGGGTTGTATGTATCGAGATGGAATTTGTCCCTCCCAAATCGGAGAGATATACTTCGGGCCCACTCGGTAATCGATATCAACACCGCTTGCAAGCATGTGGTTAAGGAGTTAATCACGAAGTGATATCGGATTACGGAACGAGTAAAGTACTTGCTGTGAACGAGATTGAACTTGGTATGGCGATACCGACGATCAAATCTTGGGCGAGTAAAATATCGTGTGACGAAGGGAATACATATACGGGATTAATTGAATCCTGACATCGTGGTTCATTCGATATGATCATCGATGAATATGTGGGAGTCAATATGGGTTTCCAGATCCTGCTGTTGATTATTGATAGAAGATCATGTCTACATATTCTCGAACCCGTAGGGTCACACACTTAACGTGTATCGATGCTAGGATAGAATGGATAATTGGTTTATGAGTTTTAGTTCGGAGTCTCGGATGAGATCCAGGACGTCACGAGAGGTTCCGGAATGGTCCGGAGAATAAGATTCATATAAAGGAAAGCAGTTTTTGGATTCCGGAAAGGTTTCGGAGTTTATCGGTATTGTACCGGAAGGTTCTAGAAGGTTCCGGAGTGGGACCAACGTGGGCCCACTTGACGGAGGCCTGCGTGGGCCTAAGGGGAAGTGCCCTGGCCGCCCTGGGCCAGGCGCACAAGGCCCCTAAGGCCCAGCCGGCCAGCCCAAGGGGAAACCCTAAGGGAGTCTTCAAAGAAGGAAGGGGGGGAAACTTGCCCCCCACTCTTCCTACTCCAAGTCGGCGCCCTAGGGTTTGGGGAGAGGCCAAGCTGGCCGGCCACCCCTCTATATATAGGGGGCAAGGGCGCAGCCCTCCCAACCCCTAACCTAAACCCTAGCCGCCAACTGCTGCCCTCCCTCTCTCTCTCTCGCGACTGCGCGTAGGCGAAGCCCTGCCGCAGAAACTCTCCACCATAAGCACCACGCCGTCGTGCTGCTGATCCAATCTATCTCTCCACCATACTTGCTGGACCAAGGAAGGAGGAGACGTCGCTGCACCGCACGTGTGCAACTCTCGGAGGCGCCGCCACTTGCGGCGTAGGATCGGATCGGATCGCGAGGAGGAGACGGCGAGTACGACTACGTCAACCACGTTCTATTGAACGTTTCCGCTGTGCGAATCTTCAAGGGTATGAAGATCTCATCTACCTCTCTCGTTGATTACATCTCCTAGATTAGATCTTGGCTTTCTTGTTCGCATCCGTAGGAAAATTTTTGATTTACTATGCTGTGAAACCCTTTAGTGGTATCAGAGCTAGGTCTATGCGTAGATGTGTTTCACGAGTAGAACGCAACATGTTTGTTGCGGGCGTTGATGTTTTCTGTTGCAAACTTCTTGTTGTGTATTTCTTATGGCGCGGTATAGTGAGATCGAAGCGGTCCAGGCCAACTTTACGCGACCGCGTTCGCGAGACCGGCTCCGCACTTGACGTGTGGCTTGTTCCACACATGCGGCTGGTGGATGCCAGTTTCTCTCACTATAGTAGTCATGGGACTTACATCGGATGTTAGCAACCATAATATCACCGTTGTGGCTTTCCATAGGTAAGAATCGTTCTTAACTTGCTACTCCCATAAGCCACGTAAAACATGCAACAACAAAGTAGAGACGTCTAACTTGTTTTTGCAGGGAGTGTTTTGTGATATGATATGGCCCAAGACATGATGTGTATGAATTGAGATGTATGCAATGATCATGTTTTGTAATCTTTCACGACTTGCATGTCGATGAGTTCACAACCGGCAGGAGCCATATGGTTGTCTTTATAATTGTGTATGACCTGCGTGTCAACTTCTTATACGCCATGTAATAGCTTTACTTTATCGCTAAATAGTTAGCAATAGTTGTAGTTGCTATTCGTGGTGGAGGCAATCATGGTGGAGTGATGGAGATCATGCCGGCGCGCACAAGATGGAGATCATGGCGCGGAGATTGGCTATACCATGTCACATAAAATTATATACATGTGATGTTTATCATTTTATGTATCTTATTATGCTTAGATCGCGACGGTAGCATTATAAGATGATTCCTCACTTAAAGATCAAGATAAAATTGTGTTCTCCCCTCGTATGCGCCGTTGCGAAAGTTCGTCGTGTTCAAGCATCTCGTGATGATCGGGTGCTATAAACTCTACGTTCACATACAACGGGTGCAAGCCAGTATTTGCACATGCGGAGATACTTGGGTTTGACTTGACGAGCCTAGCATGTACAGACATGGCCTCGGAACACACGGACCGAAAGGTCAAGCATGAGTCATATGGATGATATGATCAACATGTTGATGTTCACCATTAAAGCTACATCATTCACGTGATGATCGGTCTCGGTGTAGTGAATTTGGATCATGCTTCACTAAACAACTTTGAGGAATGTTGAATTTAGTGGGAGTTCATTAGTAATTTGATTAACTTGAACTAATTATCTTGAACTAAATCTTGTTGTATTTGCATAAGTCGTTGTAGTCTTTGGCACCGTTTCCCACCGACACTTAGCTTAATTGAGTTAAAAGAACTATAGAATTCTAGATAATCACTTTTCGGTCTAGTGCCGTTTAGTTAGAATATCAAGACTAAAGATTAAGTCCTATTGCAAACTTTAGCAAACCTTGCTTGCTCCATACAATTTAATAAATTGTATTAATCTAAGAGCAACGATTCAAGTTTAGTATCTAAAGATCATATGTTTGCCTTCATGATAAATTGATCTTCAAAATTGTTTGAGAATCAAAGTAATCATCGAGCTGAAAGAATTGTTTCAGAAACAAATAAGAAGTGAAAGATATTTGATATCTAAGACTTTGATTGTTTGCAAAATGATGAAGTATAATTTAGTAAAAGAACATATGCTCATATTGTATGACTATATGAGAAGATTGAAGATGCTAGGCGTCCCGATCACCAAAAAGTTTGGGAACTAATATTATACTTGCATTCATCCTTATAAACTATAGTAGTTTCATCATGAAAGATGTCATGATAGGACGAATGAAAAGGTATCGGCTAAATTGTTTTGCTATACCAAAAGAATACTAAAGAATGGAATCTGGAAGAATACCAATCATATGATGATGGCGATCCACTTCAAAGTGCAAAATCCAAGGCTATTAGTATTTGACTAAAAATCCTTTGGACTATGTGTCAAATGATTGACGCCACTATTGATATCGATAGATTCTTCTAAAAGGAGAGGAAATGCTAAATAGGATCTGCAAAATTATTTGGTAGAAAAAGGAAAAGACTGGAATTGTCCAGCTCAGGTATATAAATGATATACATGTTATAGATGAATTCTTTTGCTCGTTAACAATGTAATTCTTGGGTATTCGATACTGATTTGTTGGTATGAAATGTCATACAAAGCAACACAATACAAGAAGTACAATGGCCTAAGTAACTAGTAAAAGAATATGGTAATGATGCATGTCGAGATACAAATAAAAGTGTTATTGTGCTTCTCGTCGACATCAAACCTAGCCTTCAAGATATTTCATGAACTTAATAATTGTTATTTTGTTCTGGTATTATGAGAGCAATGGTTGTTCAAATTATTACCGTCTTCCATAATCGATGGATAGATTATTATTATCTTGTTGGTGAAATAGACATTTATAACACTGATGCTAAAGGTCGCAAGACAAAATGAATTTCACTTATATATGACACCGCCGTTTAAGTCATATTGGAAACAAAACATGAAAGAAATTCTATATTGATAGATTTTCGAGTCATTTGATTTTGAATTGATTGACGCTTGTGAGACTTTTCCTAAAGATGATTAAACTCCGTTCATAGGCCATGGACAGAACAAGTGACTAACTAAAAGGAGATTATACATGTTGATGTATATAGTCCATGGTGTGAAGTCGATCATGGTGTATTTTCTATTTCATCAATGACTCGAATAGATGTATGGTATATCTACTTGATGAGATAGAAGTATGAAACAATTGAAATTGTTCAATTTATGAAGTGAAAATTGTTGTAACAAGAATATTCAAGTTGTATGATTAGATCATAAAGAAGAATATTTGAGTTACAAGTTTAGCAAACATCTAAGAGTTAGAGGAATTGTTTCACAAACTTGCATCGTGATAAACACCATAGGAGTATGGAGTTTTCGATGGATGTAATCAAACCTTGTTTGACATGGTTAGAGCAATGATTATATAAAACTACCAATATAATTTGTGGATTATGCTTTAGAGACTACCACTTTTCACTGAATAGAGCACCATCATAATCCGCTGAAATGACACCGTACAAGTTATAGTTGTCTTTTCTTGAATTTTGGTATGCAAGGCATATGTGTAAAATGTTTACAACCAAAATCGGATTAGTAAGTCTTTGTAGGTTATCCCAAAGAATGTCGATGGGTATTCCTTCTATTATGAACCCAAACAGATAGTGATTGTCACTAAAAGAAGTGAATTTCTTATGAAGGAGTTTTTCGTGAAAGGTTTAAGTGGGAGGAAGATAGGACTTGATGAGGTTATTGAATCTGAGCAAGATGATCAGAGTAGCGCAGCACCAGAATGTGTTATGGAAGCGGCAACTGCATTCATAGCTCACGCGTCTACAATATGTTGTAGTCACGGCATCGAAGTTCCTATTTAACCAAGTTGGTCGTAATCAAATAGCAAGATTTGAGGACGAGATATTATTAGATAATAGTAACCAACAATATACAAAGAAGCGGTGATGGGCCCTGACTTCGTCATATGAATTATTCTAGCAACAATTACATATAGAGATATGTTAGTTGAATAAACGAAACAACGTTCCTCTACCGGAATGCACACCAAGGACGTGTACCTGACACGACCCAATGGGTTTTGTTGATTCAAAGGTTGCTAGATATGTATGTAAACTTCTATGGTAGAAGTAAGCATAGCGAAGTTGGAATCTTCAATGATGAAAATATTAAAGTGTTAATTTCATCAAGATATTTGAAGATGCTTGTATTTACAAGAAAGTAAGTGGGAGCGCTAAGACATATTTCTAATGCTTTATGTAGATGACATATCGTTCACTGGAAATTATGTGTTTTTTCTTGATATTTGTGAAGTTTTCACTAAAATTAGATTTCTAATGAAAGACTTAGGTAAAACCAGAATATTAAGCATCAATGTCTATGCAGATAGATTGAGGCACTAATATAGTTTTACCAGAGTACATAGATGAAATATTGAATTTGTTCAATATGGAAACAATAAGAACGGTTCTTGTTGCATGGAAGAGGTTGGAGCAAGAATCAATTGTTTTGACACTTGATGAGTGAAACCACAAGAATGATTTTATCAATCTTGTATACCATGATATGTAGATCCAGATGTGTCCAATGCTCTAAAGGTTATAGCATTCATATGATGATCGTTGGACAATAGTAAAGATATTCTTATGCACTTTCGAAGAAGTAAGAATATGTTCTGTATGCAGAAGTGACAAATGGTTCATTGCAATGAGTTACATTGGCTTTGTCACACATACAAGTAAAATTTTATCTCAATTTTAAACTATTTGTTTTGAGTTAGAAGGTGGCACAATAAGATGGAAGAAAGTTCCATGATGACTTGGATGAGTTCCAATGTTAATATTGTGGCGGACACTGCAACGAGGGCTAAGTATATAATCGCTTTAGAAGCGGCATAAAAGATGCAAAGTAGATAGTGATAATCCAACTTATTTGTGGCAATGTCGTCCAGGTCATATTGGCGTAAAACGCATGAAGAAACTCCATTCTGATGGACTTTTGGAGTCTCTTGATTTTGAATCATTTGACACGTGCAAGCCATGCCTCATGGGCAAGATGATCAAAAACCCGTTCTCCGGAATAATGGAGCGAGCAACGGATTTATTGGAAATCATACATACCGATGTGTGCGGACCAATGAGTATTTTGACGCACGGTGGATATCGCTATTTTTCTAAGTGTGCTAGTACTATGTAGTTCTATTGTATGACAATAGTGACAACATAGTCTCGGCAAAGAAATTGAGGTCTCGCCAGAAGACCAAGTTTATACGATGCCATCTCATGTCAAGATGAGTAATGCGTGATGACGCAAAAGATATGCAAATACAAACGGACCTGAAAGTGTCAGACCCGTAGATAAGGTTTACCACGTGCAACGCGTATGAGTAACACCGGAATGCCTTAGGTGTTGAATACGCAAGTATTGACTAGATTATTGACTCTAGTGCAAGTGGGAGACTGAAGGAAATATCCCTAGAGGCAATAATAATATTGTTATTATCATATTTCTTGTTCATGATAATGTTTATACTCCATGCTATAATTGTATTAAGCGGAAACATTAATACTTGTGTGGTTTATGAACAACACCGTGTCCCTAGTACGTCTCTACTAGACTAGCTCATTGATTAATGATGGTTAAGGTTTCCTAACCATAGACATGAGTTGTCGATTAATAATGAGGTCATGTCATTAGGAGAATGATGTGATGGACAGACCCAAATAAAGCAGAGCAATTAGATCGTGTCATCGTGTTCATCTTTGCGAAGCTTTTCCTATGTCAAGTATTGTATTCCTTAGACCATGAGATAATACAACTCCCTAGTATCGGAAGAAAGCTTTGAAGTCATCAAACATCATCCTATGTGAGGGTGATAATAAAGGTGTCTCTCAGGTGATCGGAAAGTACTTGTTGGGTTGTATGTATCGAGATGGAATTTGTCCCTCCCAAATCGGAGAGATATACTTCGGGCCCACTCGGTAATCGATATCAACACCGCTTGCAAGCATGTGGTTAAGGAGTTAATCACGAAGTGATATCGGATTACGGAACGAGTAAAGTACTTGCTGTGAACGAGATTGAACTAGGTATGGCGATACCGACGATCAAATCTTGGGCGAGTAAAATATCGTGTGACGAAGGGAATACATATACGGGATTAATTGAATCCTGACATCGTGGTTCATTCGATATGATCATCGATGAATATGTGGGAGTCAATATGGGTTTCCAGATCCTGCTGTTGATTATTGATAGAAGATCATGTCTACATATTCTCGAACCCGTAGGGTCACACACTTAACGTGTATCGATGCTAGGATAGAATCGATAATTGGTTTATGAGTTTTAGTTCGGAGTCTCGGATGAGATCCAGGACGTCACGAGAGGTTCCGGAATGGTCCGGAGAATAAGATTCATATAAAGGAAAGCAGTTTTTGGATTCCGGAAAGGTTTCGGAGTTTATCGGTATTGTACCGGAAGGTTCTAGAAGGTTCCGGAGTGGGACCAACGTGGGCCCACTTGACGGAGGCCTGCGTGGGCCTAAGGGGAAGTGCCCTGGCCACCCTGGGCCAGGCGCACAAGGCCCCTAAGGCCCAGCCGGCCAGCCCAAGGGGAAACCCTAAGGGAGTCTTCAAAGAAGGAAGGGGGGGAAACTTGCCCCCCACTCTTCCTACTCCAAGTCGGCGCCCTAGGGTTTGGGGAGAGGCCAAGCTGGCCGGCCACCCCTCTATATATAGGGGGCAAGGGCGCAGCCCTCCCAACCCCTAACCTAAACCCTAGCCGCCAACTGCTGCCCTCCCTCTCTCTCTCTCGCGACTGCGCGTAGGCGAAGCCCTGCCGCAGAAACTCTCCACCATAAGCACCACGCCGTCGTGCTGCTGATCCAATCTATCTCTCCACCATACTTGCTGGACCAAGGAAGGAGGAGACGTCGCTGCACCGCACGTGTGCAACTCTCGGGATCGGATCGCGAGGAGGAGACGGCGAGTACGACTACGTCAACCACGTTCTATTGAACGTTTCCGCTGTGCGAATCTTCAAGGGTATGAAGATCTCATCTACCTCTCTCGTTGATTACATCTCCTAGATTAGATCTTGGCTTTCTTGTTCGCATCCGTAGGAAATTTTTTGATTTACTATGCTGCGAAACCCTTCACCTTCCCGTTGGCCCCCTCTTCCTGGCCTCTCTCCATGGCATCCCCGACCTCCGCCGCCCCTCCCTCAGGTTCTGCCCCTCCTCCTCCTGCCCCTCCCAGCTCACCGAGGGAAGATTGCCCCGATCCAGATCCCCGACTCGGGACCATCTCCGGCGGTCGCTCAGGCGATGTCCCCTGCTGCTCCGGCTCCGGCTCCTGTTGCCCTGGCCCCTGCTGCTGCTCTGGCTCCGGTCTCTGCTGACCCGGCTCCAGCCCCCGCCGCAGCCCCTGCTGCTCCGGCCTCGGCTCCCGTGCTGCTACTTCCTCCGAACAAACTTCCGCCCAATTTCACGCCGCAGATCGTTGGGCCACCGTATGCTGTTCCGATCGAGGTGGATGGTGAGCTGGGATGGCAGGAGGTGCGCGACCGGCGCCATCGGCTGCGGAGCAAGCCGCCCTCTCCTCCTCGTGAGAGTGCTGCTGACCGTGCCGTCGACTTCAGGCGGAGGGTGCACGGCCGATGCTTCCGGTGCTTGGAGCCGGGTCACCGCGTTGCCGGCTGTCTTGGCCATATCAGGTGCCTGGCATGCCGCCGCTCTGGCCACCGCGAGCGCGATTGTTGGAAGCATCGGCAGGCTGCTGCTGTTGTGCCTCCTTCGGCACACAAGGACCCTGGGTCTCCAACCCGGCCTCCGGCTCCTCCAAGTCGGGTGTGCGACAGGCCATGCAGGAGCTCGCCTCTGGCTCATCCTCGCTCTTGGGCATCGGTTGTTGCCCTTCCGGGTGATCCTGCAGCTGATCCGGGTCATGTTGCGGCTGCCTCCGGTAATTCCGCGGCGGTTTTGAGGGATTCTGCGGCGGTTTCGCTTCTGTTGCAGCCTCTCATTGCAGCCCAGGCAGAGGTGCTGAGCAAGGAGTTGCAGACTATGTTTGCCGCTCGTCTGGAAGAGGTGTTCCAGCCTCTTCGCGACTTGGTCGCCTCTGTGTAGGGTTGGACTGATCAAGTCTCAGGCCTCTGGGAGCTGATGGAAGCTTTGGGTGGGAGCCTTGCTCTTGCTAGCTCTTCGGCTCCGGGCGGGCATGATGAAGCTACTTCTCCTGTTGTGGCTAGTGGAATGGATGCTTGTGCGGCTGAGAGGGATGGTGTGATGGTGTTGACGACGGTTGATCCTCCAGATGATCATCCGGATTTGGCATTTGTCCGGCCCGTGAGGGTGATGCAAGACGTGGAGGAGCATGCCAAGGTGGATGTTGAAAGAGTACCGTCTTGCTTTGACAGGGAGCTATCTGAGGTGGACTCTGGTAGGCAATTGACATTGGGGGAACTGAAGGCTTCTGGTGTTGCTTGCACCATCAAGCCGTCAAAGGAGTTGATGCACAAGGATGGTGATGAGCCACTCGAGAGGGCCCCACCTTCTTCATGGGGGGAGTTCCTCGAAGAGCTCGCTCTCACGGTGTCGAGCTCGTCCGAAAATGCACAGAGGGGGGAGGCTGCTCCACCTCTCTCAGAGCGACGCAGCTGCCGTTTGGACAAGAAAAACAAAGACTGCGACATTCCGGTAGCCAAGCGCGCGGAGTTTAGGCGGGCAGAGGCTTTTGGGGAGGTTCCAAAGATCAAGAGCAAGGGAAAAGCTTCCGAAGAAGTCCTAGATGAGAAGATGCAACATTATTTGCAGATGTACAAGAAGCAACACACACCCCAGGGGATCGAGGCGGTGCGCGCCTTAGTTAAGGCCAATGCTTGATCACTTCTGTTGCGAGGGTGCACAACGGTGCACTGTCTACGGCGAGAGTTCGTGTGTGTTTGCGGAGTTTATCTTTGTTGGATACAAGGTGTGGCCGTTGTTCTTAGGTCTAGGGGCTCTTGTATCCGGCACGGATGATGTGCCATGAGTTGGTGTGTTGGGTCTTTTGCCGGTTTCCCTGAATTAACCGTGCGTTGTATGGTTTTTGGATCCGGTTTCCCTCATTAACTGGATCACTTTCCCTCTTCTATAATGCAAAGGCAGAGCTCCTGCCGTTCACGGTCAAAAAAAAAAAATCTGTACCACGGCCCATGACCACGTCACAGTTACGGGCCAAAGGTACATGAACTCCATCCTTACTCCGTCAAGTATTGGGCCTATAGTACATTACGATGCCAGCTTTTTTGATGAGCCATATTCATTCTAAAGAATACTTCCGCACAAGGTGGCCCAATCAGCAAACGGTACTATCTGATCTCGGGAGCCATATCGCTCCGTCCGCAGAACCTCAGTGACCTGTTTTTTTTTTTATTATCTACTCAGGGACCTGATTGCTTCTTATTTATGTACTCATGGCCTTGTAAATAATTTCTCAAATAAATACATGTGATTCTATTTTTATGCAAATTGCCAAATAAACAAAATTATGCATGGTGGTATCCTCACCATCTCAAACGGGAGGTCTCAAGTCACATAGGCTATCAAACAAAATCTTAACTCTGCTAGGTTTAATTCACTTGGGCTACCAAACACAATTCAACAAAACTCAGTGGTATGTTACGAGTATAGCTATACTCAGCTTGTAAGAGGTGAGATGGCTCACCCAGACTACCAAAAACACTCTTATTGTATGTGTTTATTATCGAAGCATGGAACCTCACATTCAGAACATTCCTAATCTTATGTCCAACCTGTGGACCATGACTAAATGAGCTAATACCGAAGTTTGCGTTGACGCTTGACGAGAACATCTCTTTGTCCATATAGCTCCTTTGCATTCAGGGGCATCACTCAGAGTCTTAGTCATCACTCTCGCAAGGCAAAGCTCGCCTCAGTCGGCCGGGCTACACTTTGTTTCTCTTCAATATCTCAACGACTCGTCAGGCTGTATCGCAGAAGCATTTGGTAAGGAGATTGGAAAGACGAGAGGATGCAGCCCTATTTAACTGATCTCGGTTATGCAGAAGATATGTGACACTTCGCCTCATAGATTTGTGGTGACTTCGGTTTAGTTTAGTCACTCGAAAGAGCTGACTAGCTGAGCAACCATCCTCATCAAGTCTGCCCAACCCCAAATCGAACTTACAATCGACTCATTGTTGGCCATCCCAAAAAGGTAAACAAAGTGTGTGGAGGTCAAATGAGGAGTGTTAAAATTCATTCTCGCAATCCAGAACGGCGTGAGCATTCTTGATCAACTCGTGTTAGAAATCTGACGCAAATGTCGATCTTATAAAGGCAGTCGATTTTTACGTTGCCTGTAGGTTCAAGTGGCTCATGCAAAAACCGAAGCTATCTAGAGGGGGAAGCCTTCCTATTTGGAGGTTGCAACAGGTCTAGAGAAAACAAGGCTAGCCAGACATGGAAAGGGCAGGATACGAGGCTGTCCATTGGTTGGTCAGGCCAAGCTTTCAACAGATTTTGGTTGTTGCTGACGAAACGGGCACCTGCATTTCCGTTTGTCTGATGTGTTTTGATCATGATGAGATGCCCGATTTGATGGGGATGGTCCCTGCAAGGCTGCAACGCGTTGCCTGCATGAATGCACAACTCGACTATTTAACTTCATGCATATAATCCGTAGACTGAATATATATCATGAAGTGATATGCCTGGTGATATTTAGTCACCAACATGCTACGCAAGTTCTTTTTGTATAATATTAATGATAAAATAGTCTATATGTGCTTGCCATGAATCAAACCAACCGAGTTTTGTTGCTGCTGTATCTTCACAAAAATGCAGCCTGCATGCACGCATATGCATAACAGCCTCCACTGTTATGTCACTCGGCCTCACAGGCATATACATGATCATCATATCAATAGTTTCGGGTCCATCTGCTTCAATGTGCCCTGAAGCAACCGCCATAACATCATAAATCTGTGCATGCAACCAAAATAAAAGAAAGGAACACACTAACCATGATAGTTTACAGCTGTTGAATGATTGACATGAACATTTTCACAACCTCTACACCAGTATAAATAAGATTATCATCCTTCACTCTGGTAACAATTTACAGACCGAGTTGCATTACCGACACCAATGATTTATACACAAAAGATCTGCAACCTAAACTCAGGGAAATCTAGCACAAAACCTACATGGAGGGACTAATACAAGCACAGCAGGCGGCTAACCGCACCACCATAATCCTATGAAATAGTAAGTGTGTCGATCGCTCTCGACAGATCTGCCTTAGTGGTCATCTCCTCGCTGCGTTTTTTCGGCCTCAGTTCAACTGTTTTTGGATCTGCCTCTGTGTTTACAGTGCAAGTGTCACTCGTGCAAAGAGTTGGCGGTGCATCGCATTCTTTGAAACGGAAGCAACTGACAAGGTGGTTGTTGCTCAGCCCTGCTGCCTGCATGAAGGAATATATTACCGTTGGGCCCACGCCTCGGAATCCCCTCCGGACCATGTCTTTGCTGATCATATCAGCCTTGGGACTCTTAACAGGGACCTGCCTTGGATGGCGGAATTTGCTTACTATCGGTTTATGTTTCAGAAAACCCCAGCAGTACTGATCGAAGGATCCAAATTCATCTGTGATCTGCATCAGTTCAAATAAGCACTGCAATAAGTTCCTGGAGAAAAAGACAATGCTCACAGGAGCATCAGTTAGATGATAACAGAGCAGCCATTCCGAACCTTAATTATCTGGCGAGCATTTTCGAGTACTGCTCGCAGCTTTTGCTCCGACAAAAGAGAGTTGGCACTGCTTCCTGGCGCTACAAACTTCTTCTCATTTATTTTGGAGACAGCAACAGGGTCAAAGTCCATGAAAATTTCCCTGGAATATATGGCAGATATGTTAGCGAATAAATTTACATAGAAGTGCTTTATTTCTTTTATGACATTAGAGAACCGATACCTAAAATTTTGTCTACTCTTGAGAATTTCAGACCATGAGAGCTCAGCCAGTGCACCAGATAGTACAAGTAGCTCGAACAATCTCCTGTGAAATGGTCATAATTAGACATCGTCAATTGCTCATTTTGCTTCTAAGATTCAGAATACAAAATAAAAAAAGATGACATGACAAATTCACATTTTTCACACCTGTCATCATGAACTGGAAGTCCCCATTCCTCATCATGGAAAGTGACATAGCAAGGATCTGATGAGAGGTAATGAATGGGCAATAGAAATTTGACAAGTCAGCTTTCTTCATGACAAATGATTCATAGAGTAAGAACACTTCATCTGTAAGGCAAATGAAAAGCACTAGGCAACCATACTACCATGCCTTGTCACAACACAAAAGCATGTAAAGCAAGAATTGCAAATGAAGCTATGGTTTTCTTGGGGTATTGATGAAGCAAACCATACTAATATAAATTCTTTTTTTTTCCCAGTTGGTAAGGAACCCCCTTTTCACAGGCCATTTTTACAGTTCGAGCTGATGAGCAAATGATTATGGCAGCTTTCTGTAGAAGGATGACTAACAGCATGCACGTTCGGCAGAAAACTAGAAATTGGTTCTCAGAGTAATGGCTGTGTAGCACACCATTATCTCTGTTGAAACTTGGAATGTTCATGCAACTACTCAAAAGTACAGTACATCCAACACATTACATATAAGGCTTTGTGTGGAGCTGGAAGTAATGATGGTAAGGCGATCACATGCTAATGCGAAGGATTGCCCAATCCCTTCAAGCAAGTAAGAACAAAAAGGCGATCTAAAGGAGAACATGCTCACTTTATCCAATGCAGACAGAATGATGAACTGTGTAGGCCTATGACTAGTGCAAAAAGCTCTCAACAAAAAGAATATTTACATTAATTTAACAAGCTATAACATGGATACTCAAAATGTGATCCTTTTGATTCAGAAATCAGCATTAAGTTTCAAAACCAGATCTTTGCACACATCTACATAATTCTATGAACAATTGTCCTGACTGAGTGCCTACTCATGCTAAAACGTGAAAGATAACAGAAGCTGTAACACATGATTGAACACTGAAAGTTTCAGTGTTTCTAACCAACAATTTTGAACAGCATAAATTACATACTACCTATGATGATAAGATAAAAAGGAAACAATCAGGAAGCAAACAACTCACCGGAGGTCGGAGTCACCCAAGCGCACCTCCTCTTCTCTTGGACGGCCTCCCGTGTCACCGGAGCGACAACCTTTCCATCGTCAGCATCCTTCACCGCCACCTTACACGCAGCCTTCCCCCGCTTCGGCGCGGCCGGCCGGGACCAGCTCCTCTCCGTCCTTCCGCCGGAAGCCCGGCCGCGGCGGAGCGACTCCACGGAGGCCTCCGAGGAGCAGGACGCGCTGAGCGACGCATTGAGGTGCGCCGGCGCCGGCGCATCGTGAAGATTCCTCGGCGGGGCCCGCCTCGGCGACGGCAGGGGGGAAGGCCCCTTCCTCGTGCCGCCGTCAGCGCCAGCAGCGGCGGGGAGCAAGGGGGACGGCCGCTTCCCATCACTACCGTCACCGCCAGCAGAGGCAGCAGCAGCGTCCTTCTTGGCGCCATCCACCTCCTCCTCCTCCTTGACCGCGGCGGCCACCGGAGGCTTCTCCGGCGCGGCCACCGCCGCCTTCCGCAGCGGCTTCGGGGAGGGTTTCCGGGCAGCCGCTGGGGCCTTGTTGCCTCCGGGCACCAGCACCGGCCTCGCGTCAGCTTCCGGCGCCGCGATGTTGAGCGACCGCACCCTCGGCGCGCCGGCCATGGAAGCCATTATTCCTCGCCCAGCCTGATTTCCCGGCTCCAAATTTCAAAATTTTCGCGAAACCAAACCAGGAGACAGCAGCACGCAAGCGAGTGTAATTTCCGCAACCCCCCAAAACCTCTCCTCCTTCCAAGAAACCGAGACCAAGAACCGCCTAGGAATCCAGAACTTTTATCTCTAAACTTCGACCTGCACGAGCTCCGAGTCAAGAACTTTAACCCCGGAGTGGTTTGCCCACCGCATTGCACGGACGGTGCGAGCACAAGAGGCCGGGCGACGGCGGCGGCCGACGCACAGAGGAGAGGCCGGTGATGTCCTGCGGAGGAGGCGGTGGTGGACCTCGGGGAGGCAATTGCCGGGGGTGTGGGGACGGTGGAGGCTAGAAACGCTGCGGCTGCGGCTCCTACTTCTGACCTTCTGTTGTGTTGTGCTGCTGCTCCGAGGAGTGGAATCCAAGGAGAGTAGAGTAGGGGCTCCAGGGGGTTGGTATGAGAGCGACGCTCCACACTGCACCGGTTAGGTTCTTTTTGGTTGCTTGCTTCTTCCTTCACTTTATTATTTTTCAGACCTCTTTGATTCGAATAATACGGAAATAAAAAAGTGATACTCCCTCCGAAGTTCGATCCATAATAGGTTTCGCTAATATAGATGCATCTAGAAATAAAAAGGTGACACTCCCTCCGAAGTCCGATCCATAATACGTTTTGCTAATATAGATGCATCCAGACACATTTTAGTGGTAGATACATCCATATTAGCGAAGAGTAACATAAGTCAAAGGGAGTAATAAATTATACCCCCTCCTTGTCAAAACATAATGCATATACGGTTTTCAAAAGTCAAACGATATAAATTTTGACCAAGTATGCAGAAAAAATATCAATTTCTTGAATACCAAATCAATACCATTAGATTCAAAAGGATGTATATTTTCATATGGTATACAATTGGTATCGCGGGTATAAATAATTATACCAATAATCTTAGTTAAACTTTACATCGTTTGACTTTTAAAAATCTTATATGCACTATATTGTGGCAACGAGGAAGTAATCCCTACGATAAATTGAAACACATGTTTATGTAATAGATATTAGTATTACGGGAAATGACACCGACGGTTACTGAACTTGTATCGTGAGTGCGTACAAGCGATGGAAATTACAAAATAAACAAACCGGTCACTTGCAGTTGGACTGCCTCGATCCGTAACATAGCAAACTATTATGGGGCCTTTGTAAAAATCGCACAGCGCCCCCCACATGAAACGTGTGACCAAATTCGGTCAAAACTAGTCAACAAACCATTTTGTGATCACGAGTGTACACGAATGACAAATTCAATGACTAGTTTGTCCGTTTTGCAACTTCATCGACTTATCTGCACACTTGACCACCAACGCCATTTAAAGAATGCTATAAAACAGATATTGTTCAAGTAAGGTCAGGTGAATAATAGAGTTTCTTCTGAAGAGTTCATCTTTGTCAGTAAGACAAATTAAAAAATTCATGGGATTCGATTTAGTTATATTTTTCTTTGAAACTGATATATTTGGTTATCTTGCAAACCTTACAAGCCAAATAAACCACACCCTTGTATATTTAGGCATCTTGCTTTGCATGATTTATAAAATGCAAGAATAGATACATGTGGGAATTATATGTCCTGATGTAGAAATTGCACATATGTTGAGACACATGAATAGAATACATATAACATGCACTCCATCTTTGCAAAAATATAGTGCATATTAGTTTTTAAGTCAAACAATGTAAATTTTGATCATGTATGTAGAAGTATATACTAAAATTTTAAATACTTATAATATAAAAAATAAATTTCATGATGATTCTAATAATATTTATTTTTAAAGAAATGTGGTAGGGAAAGCCCCTACATCGATTTTATTTTAATAATAAGAACTCAAATATGCATCTATGAGGACTTAAATCTGAGTGACTCGGTTGTACATCAGCTTTCCTAACAAATGATCTAGGCCCACTTCTGTAATAATAATATAGATTTGATCTTATATGTGTTGATAGATTTTTCTATATTTTATTGTCAAACTTTAAATCATTTGATTTTTGCAAAAACTAATATGCAATACATTTTCGGCTAGGAGGGAGTATTGCTTGGTTAATTCATGGGAAATATATAGGAAAAACTCAATAATTTTGTGTGTGTCATCATGGTTTTTCGATGAAACAAAGAATATATTTTTTCACAGGTTTTGACCCAATAATAAATTGAATCTACCTTTGAAAGGATAAATGAAAGTGCACCTAGCTTCCTAGTGAATTTGGGTGATTAATGACAATTGATTTCCAGATTAGCATTTGTTGCCAAGTATACACTGGCATTTAAACCAAAAAGTTGGTTTAACCTTAAGGAAATTGACCCCTCAAAATGGGACCCTCTTTTTCGAGTGAACGGTCAAATATTCCCCTTTTCCTTCTGATACGTCTCAAACGTATCTATAATTTTTGATGCTTCATGCTTATTTTTACACCATTTTGCTTAGTGTTTCGTTACACTTCGTGGCGTTTTTATGCATTTTCTGGAACTAACCTATTAACAAGATGCCACAGTGCCAGTTCCCTGTTTTCTGTTGTTTTTGTGTTTCAGAAAAGTTACACAGGAAATATTCTCGGAATTGGACGAAACAAAAGCCAAACATCCAGAAATTTACCGAAGCTTCCAAAGAACCGAAGAGGAGACGGAGAGGGGCCACGAGCCGGCCACACAATAGGGCGGCACGGCCCAGGCCCTGGCCGCGCCCCCTATGTGTGTGACCCGCCTCGGTCCACTTCTGACGCTGCCCCTTCGCCTATAAAGACCCCCTGGTGGGAAAAACCTAAACACCCGATCAATTTTTCCAGAAACATATCGCGATCTGCCGCCATCGTCGACCCGAGATTGGGAGGGTCCAGAAGCTCTTCCCGGCACCCTGTCGGAGAGGGGAATTGCCACCGGAGGTCTTCTTCATCGCTATGCTTACCTCCGGCGCGATGAGTGAGTAGTCTACCTTGGACTATGGGTCCATAGCAGTAGCTAGATGGTTGTCTTCTCCACCATGTGCTTCATGTTTAGATCTCGTGAGCTGCCTTATATGATCGAGATCACCGTTATGTAATTCTACATGTTGTGTTTGTTGGGATCCGATGAATATTGGTGTTATGTTGAGTTGATGTGCTGAATATTATCTTATGTTATCTCTATGTTGTTTATAATCTTGCATGCTCTCCGTTGTTAGTAGCTATCTTGGCCGAGTAGATACTAGTGACTCCAAGAGGGGGTATTTATGCTCAATAGTTGGGTTCATGCCTCTATTTAATCTGGAGGAGTGACAGAAACCTCTAAGGTTGTAGATGTGTTGTTGCCACTAGGGAGAAAACAATATTCTTATGTCCAAGGGCATATGCTTTGTTTACATTACACACTTTGCTTAATACAGTTATCTGTTGTTCGCAACTTAATACTCATGGGGTGTTCGGACGATATCCCCGTGGGTGGATTATTAGTCATAGATACAGTTGGATGGCGGTCTATGTATTTTGTTGTAATGCCTAGAGTAAATCTCATAGTGATCCTCGCGACATATGCATGTTATCTTTATTCTATCAATTGCCCAACTGTAATTTGTTTACCCAACATGTGTTATTTATCTTATGGAGACACATCACTCGTGAACTGTGGACCCCGGTCCAATTTCCTTTATATTGCTATCACCTGTTTACTTTACTCGCACTGTTTACTTTCTCGCATACTACTATTGCTTTCCACTTGATACGCTCATACCCTTTATTTACAGCAAACCAGTGAGATTGACATCCTCATCGTAAGTTGGGAGCAAAGTATTTGGTTGTGTTGTGTGCAGGTTCCGCGTTGCTACTAGTTGAAGATGCGCTAACAAGTTATCGTTAACGGCGCCCTTGTTGGAGGTCACTAGGCTAGCAAGCATCACCTTCAGACATTTGGCTTTTTCCTGGATTCGACAAACCTTGGTTTCTTACTGAGGGAAAATTTTCTTCTATACTCATCATACCTTCCTCTTGGGGTTTCCAACTGGACGGTGAAATTACATCAACACCGTGCCGCATCACCTTCTTGTTCTAATTGTCTTATTTTGTTCCCTTTAGTTCTTACTTGTCCTTATTCATCTATCATACTTGCTTACTGCTACGTTTATTTGCTTGACACATCAGACTTGCTATGTGTATCTCTGATTTTATTATGTTGCCTCACAATGTGATGTACCATGTACCTGATTGGTTTTTCTTTGAGTACTCTGGAATTTATTTGAAGCATATGTTTACTTGTTTTATTTTGCTGTAATTTTGTAAACACGTATTCACACCCCTCTCTAGTCGTCATATATTGATCGATCTTTCAACATGTAAGATGGATTCTAGAAAAAAATGATTTTCAAACATAAGATAGAGAAACAAAACAAGCAAACAACAAGCTCTACATGTAGAGAAATAAAAAAGTCAAATTCAAATTTGATCAACACATATAGAAAAATAAAAAAGGAAAAAAATATGATTCGCGGTTGCTTTTTGTTTTCTTATGTGCTTTTGACTGTGGGATACTATTTTACATTTGGATTTGTCTTCTTTTGCTTATCTATGTATAGGTCAAATTCAGATTTAGAACTTTGCGGAATTGTCAACATATCTCTTAGGGCTCGTTTGGCTCCCATTATTTGGGGCTGAAATCAAAGAATTCATTTATGATTCTAACAACTACTTGTTTGGTTGCCACAGAATTGGTTATGGAATTTATTTCATGTCTAACCTTAATATCTATTGGGTATCCTGTCATTTATGTAGATTTGCCAAAATGAAATGATATCATTCTGTCATTTCATTTCATTTCTACCAAATAAAATGAAATAATAGGTGTCAAACAAGCCCTTACACGATTGTTGCAGAGAAGGAACAACCTTGCAGGAGTGCAACCATGGGTTGGTAGCACGGTTGCACCCAACACGCTTGTAATCACTACTAGGAAAACGTCTATAGGTAATACAGCTACCCGTAGCGCACCGTATATGTGGTGCGCTACGGGTATTTACCCGTAGCGCATGTGTGTACATGCGCTGCGGGTATGTCACATACCCGTAGCGCACCATATATAAAATGCGCTACGGGTATATGTAGGCCCGGATGGGGAGCTCTGCCCACACTTACCCGTAGCGCATGTGATATACATGCGCTGCGGGTAGTTCAACTACCCGTAGCGCACCTGTACACATGCGCTACGGGTAAGTGTGGGTAGAGGCAGTCCAAGTTACCCGTAGCGCATGTGTATAGGTGAACTACCCGTAGCGCACCTATACACATGCGCTACGGGTAAGTGTGGGCAGAGGCAGTGCCATGTTACCCGTAGCGTATTTGTATAGGTGCGCTACGGGTAAGATTATGAAACGATAATTTTCGGGGGACATGTAATTTTCGGAGATATTTATCATGTATCGTGCTTATTTACTTTTTTCGGACATGTAATTTTCGGAGATATTTATTATGTATCGTGCTTATTTACTTTTTTCGGACATGTAATTTTCAGAGATATTTATCATGTATCGTGCTTATGTACTTTTTTAAAAAATTGTGCTTATTTACTTTAGAATATATTATAATGTAATAACATGTTAAAAAGTCATGTAAAAAATGAAAAAAAAATTGGTGTATTTTTGAAACAAAACAAACATGTAATTTTCAGAGATATTTTGAATGCAATATTATTTTAGGCATGATACAAAAATATTATTTATGCTTATTTACTTTTTTTTAATCGTGCTTATTTACTTTAGAATATATTATAATATATTATAATGTAATAACATGTTAAAAAGTCAATTAAAAAAATGAAACAAAAAACTGGGGTTCCCAGGACTCGAACCTGGAACACCAAGCCAATTTCAGAATAGGTTGGCCGAAGCCAGTAGGGTAGAGCGGAGGTTGTGTAAACATACACATTCACTATCTTTTAACCTGTAGGTGGTGTTAGGCGTAGCGCATCTACCCTATGTTACTGTAGATGTTCTTGTTGACTGGGTGAAGTAAACATGTCTTCTACAACGCTTGCACATGATAGTATACTCTATGCTGTTGTTATAAAGATTCGTTGACATGATCATGCTGAATCATTATATTATATTTGTAAAATGTAATTTCCTTACTAGTGAGTACTATTTTTTGTCACTAAATGAATTCATACTGGCGAGACCCTTCCCCTAGAACGCTCCGCCGCCGCTGTCGCTTTTTGTGGGGTGGCTATAGTTCAAATTTGACCCGCTTCCAGCTGAATCAATAGATATTTGTCATTTTTTGTGGGGTGGCTAGAAAACTTCTTACATGCTAACAACTATTTAGTTGTGCAACATATAAGGTATAATATCATTTAAAATTTGGTTATTCTATTTTTGCAACATATTTTTGGTAGACGCTTCACAAAAAACCCATTTTTGCACTAAGAAAAATGAAAAATGAATTTTTTGTGCAAAGAAAATTAAAACTTCCCAAATCAACATTGTTTGTCATCTAAATATGCACACATGTGCATAATATGGGGTCATTTGAACAAACTATGTTGTGGTTGTGGCCTTAACTATCTCATTTGGCTTGAAAGCCATAGAACTTCGTACGAGATAACTCTTTTTTGTGAACACTTTTTCAAAATGGTTGCAATATTTAAAGTTTATTATTTTACATGGAAACTAGGTCACAAAACATGACACAATGTGAAGGATTTGTATTTTTTTGAATTGTTTAGAATTTCTTATGCCGACTTCAAAATGCGGCCAAAATGGTGGTCGTGACCGTTCCTAGGTCGGGATAGAATCTTGCCAAACTCTATATGGATCTCTGATGAAATAGATACTTGTGTACCTAAAAATGATTTTTGGAAAAAAAATATGAGCAAACTATACAGCACCTGTAGTTCAAATTTGATCCGCTTCCAGCTGAATCAATAGATATTTATCATTTTTTGAGGGGTGGCTAGAAAACTTCTTCCATGCTAACAACTGGTGAATTGTGCAAAATGTAAGGTATAATATCATTTAAAATTTTGTTGTTCTATTTTTGCAACATATTTTTGGTAGACGCTTCAGAAAAAACCCATTTTTTACACTAAGAAAATGAAAAATAATTTTTTTGTGCAATGAAAATTAAAACTTCCCAAATCAACATTATTTGTCTAGAAACTAGGTCAGATAACATGACATGATGCGGAGGTTTTCTATTTTTTAAATTTGTTTTGAATTATTTGGGTTGAATTTAAAATATGGTCAAAACTAGTTGTCTCGGACCAATCACAAGGTAGTACCATTGCTCCCACGGATCACCACATGAAACGGATCTGAGCCGTCCACACGTTGATCCAACGTTACCCACCTCTCGTATAAATTTACAAAGAGAGCAACTCACAAACCCTAACCCTCAAACCCTAAGAAAGCCATTCCCCCCGCCGCAGCCACCTCCTCTCTTCCCTTCACCGTGTCAGATCTCTTCCCTTCATCTCGAAGATCCCGAGCTAGAGAGGAGGCGTCAGGTCTTAGGGCAGAGGGGAGGACAACAGATCTTCGCCGGATCCGGGAGATCTGGGCAGCGGGATTTCCGACCACCGTGGAGCTCCTCCTCAGCGACCACCACGGACCCAGGACAGGACATACCCCGCGTCATTTTCCCAACTATTAGGGTTTGCCACCCTGGATCGCGGCCGCCACGATGGAAGCAAGCAAGTCGCCGATAGGTCGAGTTCCCCAGCTTGCCCAGCTTCGCCGTCGGCCGCAGGCTCCGCACGCGAGCCACCTTCGTCACCCTCCCACCGCCGCCGTCACATCATACGGTGGGGGAGCGGATCCTTATAAGCAAGACTGGTCCCAGCGGCGTGGGCACCCGCGAAGCTTGCAGGCGGCACCGGACGCGATGAGGATGGAGGATCTGCACGTCTACGGTACGTGGCTTAACCCTCCTCCATATCATCCGTGTTCCTCTCTCTCGCCTTTGCCTCACCTCCTCTCTCTCTTTCTTAGCCAGCAGCGGACGCATGGTTGACGGAGACGGCCGCATTGAGCGTGACAGTGCGCAGGTACGCCTGGCTTCCCACTTCCTCCCCCACCTTTTTGCTCTCTCTCTCACCTCCTCCATTTCTCTCACACATGCAGCAGCGGATGCAGCGAGGTCAGATCTGGGAGCACAACGTTTCTACCGGGATTGTAGTCGCTGGAGCAACAACACTGAAAATCAGGAAGTTGATGAAAGCATGGACTGCAGGAACTTGCAGTTTAGGGAGCAAACCTGGAGCTCTTAACTGACTTCAAACCTACAACGTGAATTGGTTGCTCTCGGTGGTACACTAGATAGGTGTGTACACTTCATTGATTTAATTGTCTGCTTTCTTTCTTAACTTGCTTGTGTAGGACTGTATGTTTACTCCTTAGAGTAGTGCCTGTAGTTTTATTGAATGTGTGCATAGGAATTGTTACTTGGTTTAGTAAGCCGTAGTTTCAGAAGTTGGTTTTCATGCCCAAGAGTAAAACATTCTTGCGAGTGGAGGACTGAATAATTGCATCTGTTATGGCTTTCTTGGAAGATTGGTCCAGTTTTAGTTTGAATAAGATTTACCTGTTGTCCAGTCAAAAATTCAGAAGGAAGTTGCTGCTTAAAGAAGATAATGAGTACTTAGATAAGGAGTAATTCTTTGCAAAGTATGTTGCAGCTTATATATGGTGCTTTAGTCTGTCAAAACACCTGACAGAAACAAAATTCAGTTAAGCACAAGAGCTTACCAAATATTGAATTAGCTTATATATGCTAAGTAAGATTTTTGGTTCCCAATCTGGAGTACAAACCTTACGATGGTTTTTATATGGAGTAAAATAATATGGTGCCTGACCAACTCTGAACCCTGCTTGATCAACCAGTAGAAGCTAGCATGCTCATGATGCAGACCTAAAACTTGGTGAAAGAGCATTTGCCCCCATGTGTGGTTTTGGTAATTAATGACAATCCCTATGGACTAATGTTTGCATCAAGTTATATTTGTAGGACTTGTCCGTAGACAACGCTTGAGCCATTTCTTGGTTTCAAGGTTGTAAGAAGATGCAAATAAAGAAGTTTATGTGATGATCAAGGGAGTTGAGCCTATAGAAGACATCATCATTATGAAGGAAGAAGATGAAGTCCAATGTTGATCAAGTCGAAGCACAAGTTCAAGATAGGCATATAGAGGATATCATTTGCTTGAAGCTCGGTGTCCATTTGGTGTTAATGGACATGTGAAGATATTTCTACTAATGTCTCTCCCATAGTGAAGTATGGGGGAGCAATCCGCAAGACTTCACCGAGCAAGCGCAATCAAGAAAGGTAGTCCAACTTGAGAAGATCAAGATCGTCACTATCTAGCTCAAGTGGAAGGCACAAGGCAAAGGTATGATCTTGATAGGGTTTCTTTCTTACCGGTCTCATAGTGTTTGGGAGACCGGGTTTTAGGATCGATAGCCGTACTATCAAGAGGGGCTCTCGAGTGAGTAACTTATTCGTATTGTTCGGAGAGGGCTCAAACCTTTGCATACTTGGCATTATCTTTATTGGTTCTTATTTGGCTTTTATCCATGTCAGGTTCTAGAGCTTGTGGTTATTTCCATGACAAGCTCTAGCTCATCAAAAACAGATTTTGTATGGAACTCTAATTGCGTTTTTAGTGTTTGGAGGTTTTACCGGTTCATCTTTATAGCTAAGTCAAACCTTTTATCATTTGGTTTCATCCTCCTTTGTTGGACTATGATGTTTCTATGGATGATGTTGTAGAGCTCATTGTGGTGATTCCAACGAGCCCAAGATCATCAAAAACGGAGTCCGGATGCAAAAGTTATCGCTGTTTTCGTGTTGCTCTTTTTTCTTGGGCGGATTATCCGGCCCAGTTTTGGACAAAAATCCGGCCAATAATCCGGCCTTAAATCTGAGTGAAGCGCACTTTGCCAATTTTTGGTCCTTAGCCATTTTCAAGGGGGGCGGATTATCCGGTCCAAACTTGGACCGGATTATCCGGCCCTGCTGTTCTGCAACGGCTACAATCCCGGGAGGGGTATAAATACCCCTCCCCTTCTTCAAGCTTGGGTAAGCTCGTTTTTCCTTCTCTCTCCCTCCATTGTTGACCTTGGAAAGCTTGCCCATCTCTCAATTCCTCCCATGATTCTTGCATATCTTTGAGGGAAAAGAGAGAGGAGATCTAGATCTACATTTCCACCAATCACTTTCTCTTCTTTGTGAGGGGAACCCATTGGATCTAGATCTTGGAGTTCTTTGTGGATTTCTTCCTTTGTTCTTCCTCTCATATCCCTCCATAGCATTTGTTGCTTTGGTAGGATTTGGGAGAGAAGGATTTGAGCACTTCGTGTGTTCTTGCCATTGCATTTGGTGCATCGGTTTGAGTTCTCCTCGGAGATTCGGTAGTGAAAGTTCGTTGAGCTTTTTACTCTTGGGTTCTAGGAGCCCTAGACGGCTTAGTGGCTTAGTGGTTACTTGGGGACCTCCAATTAAGTTGTGGAGATCTTCCCAAGCTTTGTGGTGCCTCCGTGGCAATTACTTGGGGACCTCCAATTAAGTTGTGGAGATCTTCTCAAGCTTTGTGGTGCCTCAGTGGCGATTCTTGGGAGCCTCCAATTGAGTTGTGGAGATTGCCCCAAGCTTGTACGGGCTCAGTGACCGCCCTCAAGTGTCCCATAGTGGTCGGGTCTTCCATCTTGGTGGGAGGGCTCGAGGAGATTACGGTGAGCCTCCGTGGCGTTTGGGGAGCCTTGTGCCTCCACACCGCTCCAACGGAGATTAGCACTCGCAAGGGTGTGAACTTCGGGATACATCATTGTCTCCGCGTCCCTCGGTTATTTCTATACCCGAGCTCCTTTACTTATGCAATTTACTTTGTGATAGCCTTCGTGCTTGAAGTTATATATATCTTGCTATCTCATAGTTGCTTATCTTGTCTAGCATAAGTTGTTGGTGCACATAGGTGAACCTAGTTTGTTTAGGTTTTGTATGCTTGGCAAATTAAACGTTAGTTTTATTCCGCATTTGTCAAGCCACTCGTAAAAGTTTTAAATCGCCTATTCACCCCCCCCTCTAGGCGACATCCTTGTACTTTCAGTTGGTATCAGAGCAAGGTCTCTCATTTTAGGGCTTCATCGCCTTGAGAGCAAAGATGTCGGCTAGGGGATTAGTGCACAATCACACTTTTATATTTGATGGCACTAATTATGATACATGGAAAACTTGCATGCTTATCCACTTTCGAGATATGGACCCAAATATAGAGAGAATTTTAGATATGGGTTTCTCTCCTCCTAAGGATCCCCAAAGTCTATCTTTAGAGGAGAAGAGAAACTCTTATCTTAATTCTCGAGCTTCTAATGTGCTTGTTGATTTTGTGAGTGATGCAGTTATTCTTGCAATCATGCCTTTCCGTAGCGCTCATGAGTTTTGGACAAAGCTTCAAGACAAATATGATATGTCCAACAAGATTGAGGATGATTGTATTCCCTCCACTTCCGGTCGTGATGAACTCTCTTCCACTTCACCAAAGTGTAGCAAGACACAAGGTAACTCTATGGTGAGTGGTGATGGAAATTGCAATGTTGATAGTGAGCTTACTTGTGATGATCATTCTCCTCTATCTCATTGCCATGATTCATCTTTGGACTTAAACACTTCTAGCACCATAAATGCTTTACATGCTTGTGTTGATAGTCCTTGCATATCATGTGTATGCTCCTTGAACACATCTCATAATGATATGCTCACTTCGTCTTGTTGCCATGATATAAATACCTCTAGTTCCTCTAGTTGTTGTGTGTCTAACAATGTAGAGGAAACCGGAAATTCTATTGGCCAAGACATGGTCTCTCTTGGAGCTTCAAGTATTTATTCATCATCATCTAGTGCTTCCCACATTTGCCTTATGGCTAGGGCTTCAAAGGTATCTCCTACTTTGGAACCCAATATATCTAGTGATGATGATAATGAGGATAATGAAGAAGAGGATGATGATCTTGCTTCTTTAATTGAGAAGAGTGAAATGATTTTTCATGCTATTCATAAGAATAAAATTGCTTGCTCTTACTTCTATAAGATTTTAGCTATTGCCACCGAGAGTAATAAAATTATTGAGGAGCATGAAAATACCATCTTTAAAATGCAAGATCATGCCCGTGATTATGCGGATGAGATCGCGGATCTAAAAGAAGCTCTTGAAGAAGCACAAACCACCAAGGAATCTCTTGAGGAGACCTTTACTTTAGAGTTATCTAAAATAAAGAAATCCTATGATAGGACTCTTGTGGTGGCAAATGATTTTGAAACTAAATATGAGGAGCTTGTAGTTACTTATGCTAAACTCCTTGAGAATGTTGTGCTTCTTAAAAATGACTCTAGGGTCATTTCGTGTGAGCCCATCATTCTCACCGAGTCGCATGAGCAACTTAAAGCTTCAAATTCAAATGAGCTTACTAAATTGCCTTCTTCGCTTTCCATTAGTGATGATGCTTGTGCTACTAACTCTACTTCTTGTGAAGCATCCATCTTGAAGGAGAATGTTGAGCTAAGGGCTCAACTTTATTTGCTAACTAGCAATTATGGGAAATTGGAAGAAAAACATGGAAAGCTCTCTAGCTCCCATGAGGATCTTCTAGCTTCCCATGATAGGCTAAAATTAGCTCATGAGTCTATTATGTCAAAGGTAACATCTAGTGAGCCTCATGTGGACATTTGCACTACTTCTCAAAATGCCATATTGCCTTGTGCTAGTCCTAGTAATTCATCCACTCATAACATTGCTATATCTTGTGATGAATTACTTTCCTTTCCTTGTTGCTCTAACAATGAAGCTTCTACTTCCTCTAGTACTTGTGTTGTTACTAACCATGTAGAGGAAATCGAAGAGCTCAAGGCCCAAGTCTCTTCTTTGAAGAAAGACTTGGTAAAGAGTCATGAAGGGAAATCCAAACTCGACAATATGTTGAGTGTGCAAAAATCCCCCAATGACAAGAGTGGACTTGGGTTTATCTCCAACAACAACAACAAGTCCACGGTTAACAAGAAGAAGAAGGGCCAAGGACAAGTCAAAGATCCGGCCAAGATTGTTTGCTTCAAGTGCAAAATTGAAGGGCACCATGTTAGATCTTGCCCTTTGAAGAAGAAGGCATTAGTTGAGAAGCAACAAGGGAAGCGGCCTCAAGTTCAAGGGCTCGCTCAACCTCGAGTTGAAGAAATGCCACTTCCCAAGAAGAATCAAGCTAATGCTCCCATTGCGGAGAAATCAAGTGAGAAGAAGGTGAAGAAAAGAACTTGCTACATATGCCGTGAGAAGGGTCACCTTTCTTCTTCATGCACTATGGGTAACTCATCCAACCCTATCATAATTGATGATGCTTATTCCCTTTGCAAGGATAAGGTTGGCAATGTGTTTGCCAAATTTGTTGGTACTCCATGTGGTGTCAAGAAAAGAACCATTTGGGTGGCCAAGCCTATTGTGACTAACCTCTTAGGACCCAACTTAGTTGGGGACCATCACACCAAAACTTGATCAATAGGTGTTTGTTGGAGGGCATTGGAGACTTGGCTATATCATGAAGAATTAAGGGATCTTCATCAATATATTGTCTCAAGTCAAGTCAATTGGATTATCTTGTTTATATCATATATCCAATGTTCCTCCTTGCGGTAACATGTACTCAACTTATCTACATTGAAAGTTACTCGCCCCTTTTGCATGTGTTGGTTGTGATCCATTGCATGTGTTGGTATATGTTGTGCTACCTACTTGTTTTATTTTGATTAATCAAGTATGTACTTGTGGGTTTGCATACCATGTATGTGTGTTTGTGTTTGAGCCTTATTGCATCTTTGTTTATATTATTTGGTTTTTTTTAGAGACTAATGGACTATCCATTATGGGGGAGTGATATGCTTTGGCACTTCACAATCCTAAATATGTGTGCACATGAGGAATACCACTTAGTGTTTATATTTTAAATTATCTAGTCTCTATGTGGTATGTCATGCTTATGAGAAATTCAAATTCTATAATGTCCATTAATCATCTCATGTTGGATTTTATTTGCCTCTTGTGAAAATAAATGCTTTATCACATTATGGGGGAGAAATATGCTTTGTGCATACTACAAACCAATAAAATGTGTATATTTGAGGTTGTGTCACATAGTGTTGATATTGCAAATTATCTTTCTTCTATGTGACATGTTTGCTCAAACAAGTTTCAATTTGCCAAATTGTTTTATTGCTCTTGTTTTGGATCTTGTTTGTGAGATACATTCTTGGTAGGGTTTTCATAAAATGTGGAATTCGATATCAAAGTTGGAAAACCAGTTTCTTCAAGTTATCCTAATCATTGATTTGCGTGATTGTTTAACTATTTGAGTCTATCAAGAATATCTTCTTTAGCATGGTGTTTAATTCTTATCCTTTTCATATGCTTCTTGTTGTGAAGATGATCTTAGATTTATGTGTAAAATACCACCGGGAAATTAATAACTCCAAATACCTCTTGTCCTTGGACAATTGGTACTCTATCATGTGGTATATATATTGATCATCTTTTTATTGGCTATTGCTTTTAATTACCTTATCTCTTGCCAAGGAATGTATTTGTTTTAAATTCCCATTGTCTTCCTTGACTCTTGTGATTCCATTTGATTTTGTTGAACTTGTTTTGTGTTATTCTTAATGTAGGTTGAGATGATGATCCCATTTGTGTGCATTGTGTATTTAAATGTAAAATCATAAATAATGCACTAATCTTGGGGGAGCTCTCCTATATTTTCTATAACATACTCTTGCGGCTTATTTCAATTGGTATTGGTTTTTGTTGGAAGACAAATCTTTTTGTTTTTGGTACTTTGTGTGCCATCATAAAAGAGTGGAGAGTTTGGTTTGTTTGTTGGAACCTTGCTCTCTTTGGGAGAATGGCTATCTCTTTTCTTGATTTTGCTCTATATTCTTAAAATGAGATAAGTCATTGGGCATGTGTGTTTTAGTGATCCTTTATGCTCATTGGCGTTTGCTTTGTTCACTTGGTGGACTTTGGAGTCAATCTTGTGTTGAGTTGATTCTTTGATATATTTTGGACAACCTTTAGTTCTTCACACCTTTGTGTGAGTTCTTGGTCTTCTTGGTGTTTTGTCCAAAGTGTATCTCTTTTGGCTCTTGAAAGTCTTGTGCATGCATTTTTAATAAATGTATACTCTATGGCATGCTTTGCTTTCTTTAATCCAATATATAGGGTAAACTCCAATAAATCCTAAATCGGCTAAGATGTGCATGAAATTCAAGTTCATATCTATATGCACATATATATGTGGAGCTTGTCCTATATATTGTAGTGTCTCTAACTACTTCGGACCCAATGAGTTTGGGAACCATATTGTACTTGAATTTGTTTTAGGTACATGGGAGATATATTGGTGCTTGTCTCAATAATAAGCATGAAGCGGTGACTAGTTGATATATAATTTGGGGCAAGCTAGGATTATTGAAGAACTCGTATCTACTACATCCTCCCAATGGTATCTCGGTAACAAGTATCTTATTAATGCATACTTTTCTAGCATCTAACCTTGTGTGGGTCATTTCATGGCATGAAAATCTTTATTTGCAAAGATCTTAATGAAACCTCTCTATTGAAAATGTGAGTATTTTGAGATGAGTGCATATTTTGGGGAATATATAAAATCATGCTCATGATTCACCCTTCCCAAATATGTCTATCTAGCAATTTTATTGCATATCAATTCCTCAAGTTCCTCACATGTGCAATATTGATGAAAGTGCAAATTTAGTTCTTTCTTTTGGTATACTTATTTGTGATACTTGTTGCTTTTCTCAAAACATCCCAACTATCTTCTTTCCCTTGTTGATATTTGTGATGTCTTTGACATGTTTGTGGTTGAAGTTCTTCAATATGCAATAAGATAAATTGAGCCTTTGGCCATACTTTAAAAGTAAAAATCTCATTGCTATATTGCATGAACTTGTTTGGATATCATGTTCTATTCTTTGTATCTATTTTATGTGTACATGTTTCTTTGTGATAATTATCTTTGTGATGTTGTCTACTTAGAAACTTATACACATGAGAGATGATATCTCCTTATTTGATATCTTTTTAAACCTTGTGTGTTGGGATGGAATGCTAAGCAATATCATTCATTGAGGACTATGTGGATGCTCTATGTACATCTTTGTACTAGTCTTATAATATGCTTTGTCATTCCTATCACACATTCCTTTGGTTGAGCCGTTTAATATGTTGGTTCCTTATTTGTTGCTCAACCATTTCCTTGATGCAAGTGTTAAGCTTGATTTCTTTTCTATGGTCTCTTGCTAATGGTTCCTTTTAAATGGTATTGAGGGAGTGAAGATTCCATGTTGTGCAAATTGTATTCAAATGCAAACATTCTATCTTGTGCATGTACCTTGGGGAGCTTCCTCATTTCATTTTAAAGCACCATTTTATGGTTATCATAGTATTTGATGTCACTTGGTATCATCTTGTTTTGAATAATATCGAGGGAGTGATGATTCCATGTTTGTGCACCTTATACTTCCATTCAAATGGAATATGTTGTGCACAAACCTTGGGGAGCTTCTTCATATTATTTAGAGCATTGTTTTGGCCTTCTCATAATATCTTTATTTGTTTTGCTATTTGGATCTTTTGATTGCTATCTTCATTTGTTGGAAGTTTAACCATCATGTACACCTTTTTGTTTGCAATCTTTGATCCTCAATATAGTTTGATTTCCTCCAAAAATTTTGTCTTTGGATTTGTGCATGTGTTTTCACTCTTTTTGGGCCATGCACACCTTGAGGAGGAAGTCTCACTATTGGCCTTCTAAGCTTTTTCGACCATTTTGGCAATGGATGCCAATGGGGGAGAAGTTTCGAGGGTTTGAAGGGAATTGGGCTTCATGCTTTGGTTTTGTTCTTAAGCATTTGCCTTGCATGCTTTGCATGGTTGAGTATATATAGTGGAAACTCCACCAACAACTTTGGTTGGCAATATATGCAATGAATCCAAGTTCATTCACACGTGCATAGATTGTGGGGGAGTTTGCTCTATATATGATGGTTCTACTAACATCACATACTTTTGTAGTATTTGATGTTAGTGTAACCATCTTAGTCCTTTAAATTCATTATATACACCCTCTCAAAGAGATTGTCATCAATTACCAAAATGGGGGAGATTGAAAGAGCATTTGCCCCCATGTGTGGTTTTGGTAATTAATGACAATCCCTATGGACTAATGTTTGCATCAAGTTATATTTGTAGGACTTGTCCGTAGACAACGCTTGAGCCATTTCTTGGTTTCAAGGTTGTAAGAAGATGCAAATAAAGAAGTTTATGTGATGATCAAGGGAGTTGAGCCTATAGAAGACATCATCATTATGAAGGAAGAAGATGAAGTCCAATGTTGATCAAGTCAAAGCACAAGTTCAAGATAGGCATATAGAGGATATCATTTGCTTGAAGCTCGGTGTCCATTTGGTGTTAATGGACATGTGAAGATATTTCTACTAGTGTCTCTCCCATAGTGAAGTATGGGGGAGCAATCCGCAAGACTTCACCGAGCAAGCGCAATCAAGAAAGGTAGTCCAACTTGAGAAGATCAAGATCGTCACTATCTAGCTCAAGTGGAAGGCACAAGGCAAAGGTATGATCTTGATAGGGTTTCTTTCTTACCGGTCTCATAGTGTTTGGGAGACCGGGTTTTAGGATCGATAGCCGTACTATCAAGAGGGGCTCTCGAGTGAGTAACTTATTCGTATTGTTCGGAGAGGGATCAAACCTTTGCATACTTGGCATTATCTTTCTTGGTTCTTATTTGGCTTTTATCCATGTCAGGTTCTAGAGCTTGTGGTTATTTCCATGACAAGCTCTAGCTCATCAAAAACAGATTTTGTATGGAACTCTAATTGCGTTTTTAGTGTTTGGAGGTTTTACCGGTTCATCTTTATAGCTAAGTCAAACCTTTTATCATTTGGTTTCATCCTCCTTTGTTGGACTATGATGTTTCTATGGATGATGTTGTAGAGCTCATTGTGGTGATTCCAACGAGCCCAAGATCATCGAAAACGGAGTCCGGATGCAAAAGTTATCGCTGTTTTCGTGTTGCTCTTTTTTCTTGGGCGGATTATCCGGCCCAGTTTTGGACAAAAATCCGGCCAATAATCCGGCCTTAAATCTGAGTGAAGCGCACTTTGCCAATTTCTGGTCCTTAGCCATTTTCAAGGGGGGGCGGATTATCCGGTCCAAACTTGGACCGGATTATCCGGCCCTGCTGTTCTGCAACGGCTACAATCCCGGGAGGGGTATAAATACCCCTCCCCTTCTTCAAGCTTGGGTAAGCTCGTTTTTCCTTCTCTCTCCCTCCATTGTTGACCTTGGAAAGCTTGCCCATCTCTCAATTCCTCCCATGATTCTTGCATATCTTTGAGGGAAAAGAGAGAGGAGATCTAGATCTACATTTCCACCAATCACTTTCTCCTCTTTGTGAGGGGAACCCATTGGATCTAGATCTTGGAGTTCTTTGTGGATTTCTTCCTTTGTTCTTCCTCTCATATCCCTCCATAGCATTTGTTGCTTTGGTAGGATTTGGGAGAGAAGGATTTGAGCACTTCGTGTGTTCTTGCCATTGCATTTGGTGCATCGGTTTGAGTTCTCCTCGGAGATTCGGTAGTGAAAGTTCGTTGAGCTTTTTACTCTTGGGTTCTAGGAGCCCTAGACGGCTTAGTGGCTTAGTGGTTACTTGGGGACCTCCAATTAAGTTGTGGAGATCTTCCCAAGCTTTGTGGTGCCTCCGTGGCAATTACTTGGGGACCTCCAATTAAGTTGTGGAGATCTTCTCAAGCTTTGTGGTGCCTCAGTGGCGATTCTTGGGAGCCTCCAATTGAGTTGTGGAGATTGCCCCAAGCTTGTACGGGCTCGGTGACCGCCCTCAAGTGTCCCATAGTGGTCGGGTCTTCCATCTTGGTGGGAGGGCTCGAGGAGATTACGGTGAGCCTCCGTGGCGTTTGGGGAGCCTTGCGCCTCCACACCGCTCCAACGGAGATTAGCACTCGCAAGGGTGTGAACTTCGGGATACATCATTGTCTCCGCGTCCCTCGGTTATTTCTATACCCGAGCTCCTTTACTTATGCAATTTACTTTGTGATAGCCTTCGTGCTTGAAGTTATATATATCTTGCTATCTCATAGTTGCTTATCTTGTCTAGCATAAGTTGTTGGTGCACATAGGTGAACCTAGTTTGTTTAGGTTTTGTATGCTTGGCAAATTAAACGTTAGTTTTATTCCGCATTTGTCAAGCCACTCATAAAAGTTTTAAATCGCCTATTCACCCCCCCCCCCTCTAGGCGACATCCTTGTACTTTCACTTGGAAAATAAATACTCTCTGGTACTTATTTGAATGGCTATAATTTTTTTGTCTCTCTGATGCCAAATGGCAATACCTTATGTATCTGATTTCAGGATCTAACATGGAGCAATTGCGGATGTACCTGATTTCTCAAGTATTGCTAGGTATAACAACTTTGAACCAGCAAACGTGTTTCTGCTGAATCAAGAATGATTTCTTGTTTCTGCTGAATCAAACATGATTTCTTGTTTTTGCTGTAGCATGATTTCATTTAAATGCTAAAAAGGAGTATATCTTGCTGTGAATATAAATTGAGTATATCTTGCTGTAAATATGAGTTCTAACTAAACTGAAAGCAACTTGTATAGTGAATTACATTGCAATGTACTAAACTTGTATATGAGTTCTAACTAAACTCCTTAGTGTATCATGGAGTACATTGCATGTTCATGTCATTTTGGGGTTGCTGGAATGTAATTGTCCTGCATGGTAGTTTCCTTTACTTTGTTCCCTCTGTTTTGGTCTCATTTTTAAGAATTGATTTATAATTGAGAAGTCTGCAAACGATAAATGCATCTAAATACTTGATGTTATCTTTGTTATCTAGGAGTAGTGGTGAGTCGAGTGGGGCGTGCCATAGGAGGGAGCTCCCTGACAGTCCATCAGGGAGATGGAACTGGGGCTGCAAGAAGCTGCGTAGCTCGGACGTTGGGGATCACCAGCGCTGATGGCAGCGAGAAGCTGCACGGCGATGAGTTTGGGTAGGCACGCCGATGCTGAGGCACTGATCAGGGGAGCTGATTGCGAGGCTATGCAGGGGCACCGGTGAGGGAGCTGCGGTGCAGAGGAGATGTTGGGAGATCACTGGCGCTGATTTGGTTGATTGCATTCCTTTACCAGTAGCTTGGTGGATAGATGCGGTGAAATATGTGATTCAAATGGCTAGGAATGGTGAAATATAGATTGGATCTGGTGTTGTTATTTTCTCTTATTTGTTTTTAATAGTAAAGATATTTCTTGACCTACGAGCAGGGAAAGGGTAGGAAGGAGGTGACTGGACGAGACATCATGGAAACCTCCGGACATCTCTGATGGGGGTTACTTCATAAATGTTAGATAATTTAGAATTATATTGCAGATCGTCTACATCTTGTTTGCCGTTTGATATTATAAGGCCTGATAATCTTCCCTGTCATGCGCTTGATATTTGTTCTGTTACTACTGCCATATGCTGCAGATTCATGGAGAGGCAAAGAAATTATCATGTTAGTCTGGTGTTAGGATAATCATTGCATATGGTGGGGCGCCTATTATCCAGCAGGTATTGTTTTTATCTCAAGTTCTGAAAATTGCCTATTTCAAAGTTCTGAAAACATTCCAGTTTGAATGTATATTTGCATTGTATGATAGGTAGTCACTTCTTCATGGAAGGTATATGAAAACAAGGGCACGCCATATGTATTCACAAGCAAAAGACCTAGATTTGACCGATTTACCAAAACATAAGGAATGTGCATGGCAAGACCTTGCTTGCATGCAGTTTTCTCTGATACATAGGTATAAATAGGTATAAATACTTGTCTACTAGGTTTGTCCTGGCCTAGCTGTTGGATGACACAAGGCTACTGCTGCTGCTCCATGTGTTCGTCGATCTGGTTCTCTGATACATAGGTATAAATACTTGTCTACTAGGTTTGTTCCAAGTGCCATTATGTGCGTGATGTGCTAACTGATTCTTAAGTTGATGATATGCATTTTCTTTTCTTTTGCAAAGCACCTAGGTGTTGATTCATCTAAGTGTTGATGGAGTACGGCAAGCCACTAGCATTTATTCACCATGGTTTGTTTCATGTAGTTGATGATGCCCTGATGCAACATGGTAGTACATTGTTTGGAGTAGTTTCAAGTGTTGTTTTGTTGATTTAACATGTGTAAGAAGCAGATCAACTACCAAAAGTATATATGTTGGATTTGATTTAAATAGTAAATACCATCTGCTCTGTAGCAATACATCCACTAGTTTTTTTTCATAGTAGTACAACAGCCACAGGGAGGTAAATCCATCAATTTGTAGGTCTATTTGTAGGGTTGCTCTATTTCACATCTATTAATTAGTTCTCAACATAATTATGCAATCCAGTCAAACATTCATTAGTAATGTTGGTGAGATGCATTTTTGTTTTTCAAAGCACCTAATGGATTAGATGTTGGCTTAGAGTGTAGTTCATCATATCATGATCAAATATGGGTGTCGATGTATTGATTCACCATGTTTAAATTGTAGTGCCATAGCCACTATGACAGGAATTTGGTACAACAGCCATCTGTTGGAAATTTTATGATCATTGGCATGGCTTATGCCTATTTTGTGTTCCTTTAAGAGCGATCTTGCTCTTGTAATAGGGTTGCCTGATAGGTTATATGCCTTCTACAGGATCTGTTGCCTAGTAAGCCGGAGAACTTCAAGGATAAGGTGAAGGAGGAACAGAGAAGATCAAGCAGCTCCTTTCCATGAGTTATTTGAGACTCATACCTATGTACTTCATTGACAGTGTTGAAGAACATAGTGGTATTCTCTCATCATGCCAGCATGTTGCTAATCAAGTACGGGGAATTGATCTTTGATGAAGAAGCATAAATAATGCTTCTATATGTAGCTAGCCTGTTGTAGCCTTCGATACGTTTGAACCTTAGTTTTTCTAGAGTGAATGAGCTACTTCATGTTGTAAAACTATTGGCTGTTATGAATGAACAACTATGTTATCAATATATGGATGCAATTGATTATTGTGTGATCTTTTATTCTGTGTTGAATCATAAGTGTGATATTGTGCTAAAAGCAAAGTACATATATACTGCTGTTAGATTTCATATTTATTTAAATCAAAAAAATAATACCCGTAGCGCATGTGTCTGGTGCGCTACGGGTAATATGCATACCCGTAGCGCATGTGTGCCTGGTGCGCTACGGGTATGCATATTACCCGTAGCGCATGTGTGTTTGGTGCGCTACGGGTAATATGCATACCCATAGCGCGCACGGTGCGCTACGGGTATGCATATTACCCATAGCGCATGTGTGTTAGGTGCGCTACGGGTAATATGCATACCCGTAGCGCACCAGACACATGCGCTACGGGTAAGCCTATTACCCGTAGCGCACCACACATGCGCTACAGGTATTTTTTTACTAGTAGCGTGCTACCCGCAGCGCACGGCATATGCGCTACGGGTAACCATATTAGGTGTGCTACGGGTAAGCTTTTTTCTAGTAGTGAATGGATGTTTAGATAGCAAAGATTTCCGATTAGGTGTTAGAAGTGAGTTTCGGTCTGATTCTTAGGAAAATCAGTTTTACTAATGTTTTAATTAAAATTTAGTTTTCTAGAAAGTTACGTCCATTGAGAAACGAAAAGAATGGGTGGAAAATTAATTAGTTGCACTTGAGTACATGGAAACTGTTTTTCTTAAAGAAAAAAAGAGCAATACTCGTTTTCCTCGAAACTCAAAATTTTGATAACCAAGTTAGCGTAGCAAAACATTGTTTTCCTTGTTTGTAGGAAATCTGGTTTTATATAAATGGTTATAGTTTCCGTAATGTACAAACTTTTATTGGTTTGTGTGAGAAGGACAATGGAAAGTTCATAGTATCGTGATTCTACAGCCGGTGCTATCGGCAATAAAATGATACTACCTGGTATCCTGCTACTGAAAACCTTTGCTAACTAGTTGAATGCCCGTGCGTTGCTACGGGGAGTCGAAAAACTTATATATAATTTTTTATTTATTTTTTACCAAATTTATAAAATATAGTTTCATACACATACCATTGAATACTTGTTCACTTTCAATGTAAAGATGTATAGATGTATAGATCAAATAAATCACATAAATCAAGCACGAGACCACGTGATCATAATCATGCTTACCTTTACTGCTTTCACAATAATATAATTAACATACTTTTAATAATGCTATGCTGATAAATCAAAGATTTTAATGCAACAAAATTTATGAAGCATGAAAACACGTACTAATTGGATCATCTCTAGCAAGACATGGGTGCATGAGGAATCATGGCAGGGACTCGGCCTTAGGGATGGCCGAGAGCCCATGATAGCATCGACTGTTCCGCCCTTGCTCTGCTAGCGTCGCAATGAACATATTCTCCTGAAAACAACGATATAGCTATCACACCTACTGAGAGCTTGTATTCTACACGCCATCAGCTCGACGGACTCCTCCGACACTGCATGCGCCCACCGCCAAGCCCCCCAGACGCATCCTAGCTTGCTCCTGCTTACGACCACATAAGTAGGGTACGTTGCGGTCGCCCAGGCCATCTACCTAGGCCTAGATCCAACCTTTGTCACACCATGCTAGGCGAGATAGCATCAAGAAAATTGTTCGGTAATCATGTGTGCCTATACATGTGTGTGTTGCGATGTTAACGCCTGAGGTCCCGGTGATTAGGCTCAGGTGTATAGTGTATCCAAAAAATTACTCCTTTAAACCCTTTCTCTGCCTAAAAATTACTCTAGACTGACCGTTCTCCCATTAAATTTTGGTTATACACTTCTCTATTATTTGCGATTGGTTGGTAATTTAGATAAAGGAGCAAAATTATTTTGTGTGGACAATCAACGTTTTGTACACCCTAATAAATAGGGAATTGATTCACGTTGTGAACTCTGACATCGATGGCCTACGTACACGTTGATTGGAGAAAAATAGAACAATTTCTTTCGATTTACATGCTGATTGTGAATAGGAAAGTAAAACATATTGAGTGTTTAACACTAACGAGCAGGGGCGCACAATGAATTACTCCTCCGTTTTCTTAAAATAAGGTGCACATGATGGCATCCATTCTCATGCAAAAGGCATAAAAAGTTCGGCGTTAAGGGAAATATGCAAGAGGATTTATTTTCATACTTACCCCTAATTAACTGCTCATCCCTACCTAATGGAGTAATTTTTTCTCTCATTTATTCCTTATCTAAAACGCCATATTTCTAGCTCATAGCTGGGCGTGGCCGCCCATGATTGCATGGCTCCCCTTAATTGTAGGTTACCCCTAGTACGTACCCTGCGTTTTTTCTTTAGAAAAAATTGTACTCCGTACTAATTTCTTTCTATTAGTGCGCCCCCTAGAAAACTATTGGATAATTACTGCCTCTAAAAAGCGTTGCCTGATTAGTATGATGTGTATGACGAGGGGTCTTAATTGCATGCATGCACCAAAGGCAAGTAGAGCAATCACCGAAGAAACTTGTCAACAAATCGAACAGACTGATTGCATGGAAATGAAAAGAAGGAAAGAAAGAAAAAAATGATTTAATTTGATTGGACGATGCAAATGTATTAAAGATTGAGTTTTTTTGTAAAGGGTATTTTGGGAAGTCAAATATTTTAACCAAAAGTGGCTTCACCATCACCAACTCGAATCCTATAGTAAAAAGAAGAAGAAGATGCATGCACCAAAGGCAAGTAGAGCAATCACCGAAGGAACTTGTCAACAAATCGAACAGACTGATTGCATGGAAATGAAAAGAAGGAAAGAAAGAAAAAAAATGATTTAATTTGATTGGACGATGCAAATGTATTAAAGATTGAGTTTTTTTTTGTAAAGGGTATTTTGGGAAGTCAAATGTTTTAACCAAAAGTGGCTTCACCATCACCAACTCAAATCCTATAGTAAAAGAAGAAGAAGATGCATGCACCAAAGGCAAGTAGAGCAATCACCGAAGGAACTTGTCAACAAATCGAACAGACTGATTGCATGGAAATGAAAAGAAGGAAAGAAAGAAAAAAATGATTTAATTTGATTGGACGATGCAAATGTATTAAAGATTGAGTTTTTTTGTAAAGGGTATTTTGGGAAGTCAAATGTTTTAACCAAAAGTGGCTTCACCATCACCAACTCGAATCCTATAGTAAAGAAGATAAGTATTCATCCGTCTATGATGGAGTGGGTACTAAATTTGTCAGACACAACACAATACTAAGTTTGTCATGCCACCTCATGACTATCTCTCGTCCTAATCGTACCAGCCTACGAGTTAACGTCTTCCATTCCATTTTTTCTTGACAGACACCTCATGGTCCAACCCTACAGACCGATCTACCTACACGTACACGAAGCAAGCTGTTGAGCACAAGTACATGCGGACAGACTGAGACTGACGAGTCCGGCGGTCGGTTCACCGTGCAAAACCATACAACAATTAACATTTGCATGACCATACAGCAACTAACATTCATTGCAAACTGATGACCGATCGATGAATATGTGGCATGCACGGCCTTTTTACTCGTGCAAAAACCTCATAACATTCAGCACAAGTACACACTGATGAGTGATGAGTATGCAAAAAGTCTGCCGGGACGGCATTGCCAGCGTGCGTGCCACGGCTTCCCTGTCGCATTCGCCGATCGCAGGCGAAGTCGGTTTTCCTCCTAATCACGTGAAGATCATAAACCAGAGCTGTTGGAGGTGGTTACAGAGGTTATGGTGGCAGGCAGACAGACAGAGAGCTGTGACCACCACGGCACGGAGATGGACGGACAGCCGAACGTGCGATCTGGGCTGTGTCCCTGTCGCTGCCCTCACCTGAGATCGGGACCGTTAATTATGCTCTGGTCTGGAGCCTTCTTGGCTAACCAACCACAACTAGCCAGCAATTCCTCAACTAATGATTTCATTGCAGAAGACGGCAGTGAAAACTGAAGGCATACATATCCTTTGACACCAAAATGCTGCACATGATCAACGTTGGTGCTGTGCCGACTGAAAAACACACATTGATAAAGCAAATGAAATAAACTATAGGCGAAAATACATCTATTTACATTTCTGGACTACAACCATCATCAACGAACAAACTGACTTATTCTCTAAACATGAAAACAAAACAAATATAAATGCTTCACGAGGTGAGGAACGGAGCTCCGCCTCACGGGTTGTTGCTCCTTGTCACAGTTATCAACCCAGTTACTCTCAAATTAACCGAGCTCTTCATGGTGTCCATCCCGGTTTTCGTCATAAAGCGGGCGAACTCATTCTTCCTTACACATCGCAACAACACCCTCCGTTCGAGGTTGTTGAGAAAATATGTTCCCACCTGTTTCATCAATGTTATTAGGCAACTCCCTGATCCATTCCCTGCGTGCTTCACTGACAACAGGTGCAAACAAGAGCGGACTGATCCAATCACCCGATCCTAAACAGACGCCTCCAGAGGTTTAACCGGTACTGTGTAGGGGGAATCCCAGTCCGCGTCGAACACATCTTGCAGCTGCGAGACGATGGAGGGGTCGTACGTTCCGAAGCTCACTCCGGCCGTGGTGTAGAAGTAGTCCCAGATAAGGTTGCTGGTGCCGATGTTGGCCCTGATGTCGCTGACGGCGTACTTGCCATGGTTCACCCGGGTGAAGTCAGGGTACTGGTTCCCCGTCGCGGCGCCCTGGGACAATGCGGGTCCCGTAGAGTTGTACCCGGGAACCATGTAGTACCTGATCTCAACCTTGCCGCCGCAGTGGTTGTACTTGGAAGATGCGCACAGGGTGTTGGAGTATAGGAGGCTCTTCAAGTAGTTTTCGGTGTTTGGGATGAAGTGCGTCCAGTAGGCAACAAGGAGCCTCACGGTTGCGTTCTTGGAGATTATAACCTACCAATGGTCAATTTATCTTCAGTTAGTACATGAATTCACTATTAATGAGTAGAGATAAAATGACCGGGGAAATTCTGAAATAAAGGTCACTGGGCTGCTTAACTAGAGATATGCAAGATACAATTCCACAAACTTCCAGTGTTAGCAATCCTGGTGTTGAAGCCATGGCAAATTGCCAACTGGATAGTACTGATTATGGTGCTCATGTAGTCATGATGGTGAACCACTTGGATATTTGCAGGATAGCTGACAGCCGCGTTTAAAAGGCAGTGACAGCTTTAATGGTTGTAGGGGGCTATAGGGGCCAACGGGCCAACAGAAATAGCAGCTGAGGCCCGCATGAAACTGAAGGGAAGTTCAGGGAATGGGTAGAGACTGTGTTGGTAGTGCATACTAGAGCACCGGTGACTTGGTGGGTTTAACCTAGAATTGCTCACGCTTTGTAATCTATATTATTGACTAATGATCCTAGTTGAGCTCTGACTTGCACCAATTTTACATCAATGTATCCAGACCAATATTTCCTTGCTTTAAAATACTTTAGAACGATCATCTTCTACCTTTTAGGTCTACTATACGTTTCAATAATGTACACTAAATTTTACCTTGCAGCCTAGGTAGGACTATACCGGGTATGCCAATTCTACTGAAACTGCAACAGGCTCATGATTCTTAGCAGTAACGTTTCCCCTTCTGTTACTGGTCACATGCCTTGTCAGTTAAACCCTGTCGCTTCTAGTGTTAGTTTCAGCTAACATTTTCTCGTCAGTTAGAGAATAAGCTGGAGCATGCAGCATTTGACGTCCATGACTTAGTCCAGTTTCTAGTTGTTTAATCTTCGGAAGATTTATTTCTGTATTTGACGTTTCAGTCCGTACAAATAAGAGAAGGGAAAGAAAAACGTTGCAATACTTTACGCAGCGCACAATTCTCTTAGTTCATCAAGTTTGAGAGTTTAGTGTTGATCAGTCAAGTTACTGATCTGACATGCTTTTGAAAGCCTTCCTTTCTCCGAGTCAAATGCTAATCAAACTATATAGTTGAGCATGCTATGCCTATGTTACATTGCAACGAACACATGTTAAGAGAAAGTGAGCCCAACTTCCCTAGTGTTGCCATCTGAATATTAACCCAATATACATACCTCAGATATCGCTGATGACAACGATGACCAGAACACTGTTTGAGGAGCATATTGCGATTGTCCTAGCCAATCCATAGTATTTATCCGCACCATTCCCCCAGAATTGACAGATTTGATGGTGTCGACCCAACCTTGCTCATCTGCTTGGAATTTGTCAAATGACAGCTGCAAAACATGATCAACTTGAATAAACATCACAAGATGTGTTACAACTTACTTCCATGGAAAAGTGATCCACGTGCGTGTATACTGGTTACTGAGAAGTAGATTTTGTCATTGCGGTACCAACGAAGGCAGTATTATACAATGCCATGTACACTGGAAATGTATATATTTGTATATTGTATTTCCCCACTTGTTAGGGGGTTTTCCTGCATATTTACACACATGTACATGTACTATATATATGTGGCCTTTGGCCCCTATGGAATACAACTTGTCTATTCCTAACATGGTATCAGAGCCGGTTTTAGGGTTTTCGTACCCACCGGTCTCCTACTTGTGACCACCACCGCCGCCGTCAGCTCGCCCCGGCTACTGCCGGTTCCCGTTCTGGCCGCTGTCTCCGTTGGTCGCCCGTGTCTGCCCGTCGTCCGCCTCGTTTTCGTTCGCACCGTCGCCTCCTCCTGCTGTCTAGATCGGATCCGCCCGGCCACCTCCAGCTTCCGTTGTATCCTGATCGGATCCGCCTGGCCACGATCCGCCCGGCCCGGCCATCCTGCTCAAGATCCGCCCGGCCACAGCTCCCGTCAAGATCGGCTGGTCTTCAGGTTCGGATCGCCTCCCGTCAGCTCCCGTCAAGTTCGGCTGGTGCTCAGGATCGGATCGCCTAGCTCTCGTCAATCGGCCTCATCCCTGCCGACGCTGCTCAGGATCGGATCGCCTCCCGCCGCTCAGTATCGGATCGCCCGGCCTCCTGCCTTCCTCGCCTCCAGACCCCGGATCGTTTGTCCTCGGTTCTTCTGTGTTCCTGATCTGATCGATTGAAAAAAAAAGAGTTAAAAAAAGTAAAAAAAGAGAGAGAGAGAAGTATGTCTTCCTCATCGGGCTATGTTGCGATTCCTCGCTGTCCGGTGATTTTTGATGGCGCGAATTACCCTGATTTCGCCGCCTTTATGCGCGTTCACATGCGCGGTCTCCGTTTATGGGGTGTGCTCTCCGGCGAGGTCTCCTGTCCGCCATACCCCACTGCTCCTGTGGCTCCTATTCCGCCGACGCCGGTTGTTCTCGGTGATGATGCTTCTCAGGAGGCCAAGGATGCTGCTAAGAGTGCCGATGATAGTGCTGTTGCTGCCTATGAGCTGAAGCTCAAACAGCACTCTGATGATCTCGAGACCTATCGGCTGGATCTGGCCGCCTACACTCAGTGGATGGATGAGGATGCTCGTGCTGCTGTTCTCACTTCCAGTGTTCTACCACAGTTTGCCTCTGAGTTTATGGGTCTTCCTACTGTTGCTGACATGTGGGCTCATCTTCGTCAGCGCTACCAGCCATCCGGGGATGCTCTTTATCTGTCTGTGGTTCGTCAGGAGCATGCTCTTCAGCAGGGTGATTCTACTATTGATGAGTTCTATACCCAGAGTGCTGCTATCTGGCGTCAGCTTGACTCTCTTCGCACTGCAGTTTGTGGCACCTGCCAGTGTTGCCGGACGGTGCGCTCGGACTTGGAGTTTCAGCGCGTCTATGAGTTCTTATCTCGACTCTGCAAGGAGTTCGAGCCCCGCCGTGCGCAGCTGCTTGCTCGTGGTCATGTTCCGCTTTCTGAGGTGCTGTCTGAGCTTCGCGCTGAGGAGACTCGCCTCCGTGGTGTTGGTCTTCTTGAGGTTCCTTCTGTGCTTGCTGTTCGTGATGCTCCACGGTCGCCTGCTCCCTTGCCTCAGTTGCGGTCGCCTGCTCTGCCTATTTTACCCACTCATGAGGGACAGCATCAGTCAGCACCAGCAGCCTCGTGGTCAGGATCGTCGCCCTCCTCGCCACTGCACCTACTGCGACAGGGATGGACACACTGTGTCCAACTGTTATAGGAGGGATCCCAGTCTGCGTCGCCAGCACCAGGCTCGCGCGGCTTCTGGTTCATCAGGCTCCTCTGCAGTTGCCCTCAGTGATCAGGATATTATCAGTCGTCTTCGTAGTCTGCTCGCCACTCCAGGTTCTCCTTCGACAGGCACTGCTGGTTCTGTGACTGGTTCTCCTGGCACTACGCGACCACCACCTCCTACACAGTCAGGTATGTCCCCGTGGTATCTGGATTCTGGAGCTTCCTTCCATATGACCTCTGATTCTTCTCTTTTGTCCGCTATTCGCTCTCTCATTTCTCCTGTCCGTGTTCTCACGGCTGATGGTACCTCTCTTCATGTCTCTAGTCGGGGCACTCTTTCTACTTCTTCTTTTTATGTTCCTGATATTTCTCATGTTCCTCGTCTTACGATGAACCTGTTCTCTGCTAGTCAGCTCACTGACTCTGGTTGTCGCGTCATTCTTGACCCTGATTCTTGTGCTGTTCAGGATCGTCGCACACAGGCCCTGGTTGGAGCTGGCCCTCGCAGCCGTGACGCTCCAGGGCTTTGGGAGTTAGACTGGCTTCGTGTTCCTTCCGCTGCCACTTCACCTGCTAGTTCTTCTGCGGTTGTCACCTCCGCCACCAGCTCTTTTCAGCAGTGGCATCATCGTCTTGGTCACCTTTATGGCTCTCGCCTGTCTTCATTAGTTCATCGTGGTTTTCTGGGGTCTGTCTCAGGAGATGTGTCCTTAAATTGTCAGGGCTGTAGGTTAGGCAAACAGATTCAGCTACCCTATCATACTAGTGCGTCTGTATCTCAGCGACCTTTTGATTTGGTTCATTCAGATGTTTGGGGTCCGGCTCCTTTCGGTTAGAAAGGGGGCCATCGATACTATATTTTATTCATAGATGATTTTTCCCGGTACACTTGGTTGTATTTTATGCGCTCTCGCAGCGAGGTGCTCTCCATATATCAGCGTTTTGCGGCCATGGTCCGCACTCAGTATTCTACACCCATTCGTGTGTTTCATGCTGACTCTGCTGGTGAGTATATCTCCCAGCTGTTGCGTGGTGTTCTTGCTGAGTAGGGCACTCTCGCTCAGTTCTCCTGTCCCGGTGCGCATGCCCAGAATGGCGTTGCTGAGCGTAAGCATCGCCATCTTCTTGAGACCACCCGTGCCATGATGATTGCTTCTTCCCTACCGCCGCATTTCTGGGCTAAGGCCGTCGCTACGTCGGCTTACCTCATTAACATTCAGCCCTCTGCCGCTCTGCAGGGTGGTATACCTCTCGAGCGTCTATCTGGTCATTCTCCAGACTACTCGATGCTTCGCTTGTTTGGTTGTGTTTGCTATGTTCTCCTTCCCCCTCGCGAACGCAGCAAACTGACCGCTCAGTCTGTTGAGTGTGTTTTTCTTGGATACAGTGATGAGCATAAGGGCTATCGCTGTTGGGACCCTGTTGGTCGTCGGATGCGCATCTCTCGTGATGTCACTTTTGATGAGACGCGTCCTTTCTATCATCGTCCCATCGCAGGTACCTACCCGGTGGAAGATATATCTTTTCTTCTTTTTCCTGACACACCCCCTTCTGCTCCTATTGCTTCTTCTTCAGGATCCACTCTCGCTGATGTCTCTTCTTCGATACCGTCATCCTCTGCTCCGCCTAGTTCCCCTCGTTCTCCTCGTTCTCCGGTTTCGGAGCCTTCCTCTGCTATTCCTTCCTCCTCTTCTTCCGATGAGTCGTCTTCCGCTGATGAGTTTCCCTCTACTCGTCCTGTTCGTCAGCGTCGTGCCCCAGACCGTTACTCTCCTAGTCAGTACGGTCTTTCTGTTGCCTCCGAGCCGACTTCTTATCGGGATGCTGAGCGTCATCCTGAATGGCAGCTTGCCATGGCTGAGAAGATTGCTGCGCTTGAGCGCACTGGCACCTGGGATCTTGTTTCTCCCCCTCGCGGTGTTCGTCCTATCACGTGTAAGTGGGTCTATAAAATTAAGACCCGCTCTGATGGATCTCTTGAACGCTACAAAGCGCGTCTTGTGGCTCATGGCTTTCAGCAGGAGCACGGCCGTGACTATGATGAGACTTTTGCCCCTGTGGCTCATATGACCACTGTGCGCACTCTTCTTGCTGTCGCTTCTATTCGATACTGGTCTGTGTCTCAGCTTGATGTTCAGAACGCCTCCTCAATGGAGAGTTGAGTGAGGAGGTTTACATGCAGCCTCCTCCTGGGTATTCTGTTCCCGATGGGATGGTTTGTCGTCTTCGGCGTTCTCTTTATGGCCTGAAACAGGCCCCTCGTGCCTGGTTTGAGCGATTTGCCTCTGTGGTGACTGCTGCTGGTTTCTCTCCCAGCGCTCATGATCCAGCGATGTTTGTTCACACTTCTCCTCGTGGACGCACTCTTCTCCTTCTCTATGTTGATGATATGATCATTACTGGTGATGATCCTGAGTATATTGCCCTTGTTAAGGCTCGTCTTCGTGATCAGTTTCTTATGACTGATCTTGGTCCTCTCCGCTACTTTCTTGGGATTGAGGTTTCCTCCACTTCTGATGGCTTTTCTATCTCCCAGGAAAAGTATATTCAGGATCTTCTTTCTCGTGCTGCTCTTGGGGATGAGCGCACTGTTGAGACTCCTATGGAGCTTAATGTTAAGCTTCGTCCTACTGATGGTGATCCTCTTCCTGACCCGACGCGTTATCGCCATCTTGTTGGGAGTCTTGTTTATCTTGCTGTCACTCGTCCTGACATATCTTATCCTGTTCATATTCTGAGTCAGTTTGTTTCCGCTCCTACCACCGTTCACTATAGTCATCTCCTTCGTGTTCTTCGCTATCTTCGTGGCACGATCACTCGTTGCCTTTTCTTTCCTCGTTCCGGCTCCCTCCAGCTCCAGTGCTACTCGGATGCTACGTGGGCGAGTGATCCTACGGATCGTCGTTTACTTTCTGCTTACTGTGTGTGTCTTGGTGGTTCGCTCATTGCTTGGAAGACGAAGAAACAGACAGCGGTTTCCCATTCGAGTGTTGAGGCTGAGTTGCGAGCTATGGCCTTGTTGACTACTGAGGTGACCTGGTTACAGTGGTTGCTTGCGGATTTTGGGGTCTCTGTTACGACACCCACTCCAGTTTTGTCTGACAGTACAGGTGCTATCAGTATTGCACGTGATCCGGTAAAGCATGAGCTTACAAAGCATATTGGTGTTGATGCTTTTTATACACGTGCTCAGGTGCAGGCTCAGGTTATTGCGCTTCAGTATGTGCCTTCAGAGTTATAATTGGCGGACTTCTTTACAAAGGCACAGACTAGAGCGCAGCATGATTTCTTACTCTCCAAACTCAGTGTTGTGGATCCACCATGAGTTTGAGGGGGGGTGTTAGATGTATATATTTGTATATTGTATTTCCCCACTTGTTAGGGGGTTTTCCTGCATATTTGCACACCTGTACATGTACTATATATATGTGGCCTTTGGCCCCTATGGAATACAACTTGTCTATTCCTAACAGTTATATGCCAAATGAAATCGCACAGCTTGTAATAAATATTTGACAGATCTGCCAAGTGTTGAAGCAGATATGCCAGTTTTCTGCCTTAGAACAGGGACTATGGGAGTCAGATATGCAGCCAAAGAAAGCAAAATTTTGAAAACGTTATGTGCATTAGAAATTCAAATGTATGGCTGTGAGCTAGAGGATAGCATAATACAACACCAATTGACTGAAAACTGTATGAGTTAGTACATGAAAGTTATTTCTTCTTTCTTGAGAAAGAAAATAATATGTGACATTACCTCAGGTGGAGCAAATGAAAGATAGCTCAAGTAGGGTTCTTTCCTGGATCTCTTGATCCCAGGGGTTTCGATTAAAACATCAAGCACTTCAGGATTGGCAAGCGATGGATAGCCATCAACATAGGGGACATCGACAGAAAGTGGCAGCGGTGACCTGATGGCAGATTATGATCGATCAAATTTCCATTATTAATTTCAGGAAAACTGGGTGGAAGAACTTAAGAGTATTTATACCTACTAATATTGGTTTGAAAAATTTATGAAACCAGAACATGGCTTCAAGTTAATAGCAACTGTTACAACATTTTAACATCAAACAGTATGCACATTACATAATGGTGAAGATAAAAGGAACAGGGCTAAATGTTGTCAGCAACCTGACAAAAACATTGATGAATTATAGGCAATGCATTGCTATCTACGTTGTCGTTTCTTAATAACAGAGAAGGCTACAAACCTGCATCTTTGTTTTGGATGTAGGAAATGTGACCAGCATGGCACTTTCCTAAAAATCTGCCACTGCTTATCCCATGCAACTTTAGTGTAAGCAGTTGAATTGAGCGTTGCAAGTGTCCAGAGATTTTGAAAATATACGTCAATAGTTTTTGCTATCTGTGGACAGCCAGCAAAGTAAATCCCAAGCTCCTTCACCTGCAATAAGAAAACATAACTAGTACTCTCAAACACTTCCACTTCACAAATTTGTATTTGTCATTATGTCAGAAACTACACTATAGATATTATAACACTTCGTATAGGACTTATCAGCTTTCCAACATACCTGGGTAAGGGACTTCCAATCATTGTTTGCAGATCCAATGTACACATCCTTTTTGTCAGATATCCAGACTTTTGCATGCAGAACGCCAGAACCCCACCAATCCTCAAAAACCAAGGTTGCATTCTGAACATTTGGTCTTCCTGCAGCGAGATTAGCGCTCTCTTGGTCGAAATCAGGAGCAAATCCAGAGTGCTGTGCGATCCTGAAAGACACTACAGTTGTTACCAAAATGAATTAGACCCCTGTATGTGCATAATAAGTATACTTCTTGTTCTTTAACTGTTTTTTCTTGTTTGCTTCCGTGGCTTTTAACTGTAGAGTGACAATTGCCAAACCAGTATTATCAGTGGCATGTAGCTATGTTGCTATTCAGCAATATATATCTAGGAAAACTTCATATGACACAGAAACCACCATAATGACAATATTTTGCACTTCAAATTTCAATATCGACCGCTTACCTGATTTTGACCTTACGATCGGCAGCATTCTCCAGTGCCTTGTAAACTCGGAGCCCCTCGTCGGCCCCGAATCTTGCCATGTCACTCTCAGAGAACCCGTAGTCCCCTGACTTTGGGTTCTTAGGCTGTGCTAATAGCTGCCAGTACTGTGCAAGGATATCCAGGTTTTCCGTCGCGTTCCCTGAGAGCCACTGGAGCACGTCCCCTGCGGATCAGCAGGAAGAACAAGGTTCAGAGAATCCTATGTGAACAAAGACACAGTGCAAGAAATTTAGGGCGTGTTTGGTAGCCCGGCCGGGCTCAGAAAATTCCATCTCAGCCGAAATTTGGCTGTTTGTTAGCCCGGCTCGATGAGTTGGGCACTGCCCAACTGAGCCGAAAAACACCCCTCGGCCCTGCCCGGTAGAGAAGCTCGAATCGAGCTTCTCAGGTGGGCAGGGCTGAACTCGCCCGAAAAACACCCCCCCGCGTCGCGCGTCTGGGCCCGAGCCACAGGGGTCACGGCCCCGAGCCCTCATTCCCCCCCCTCTCCCGCTCGCTCTCCTCTCCCTATTCTCGAAACCAGGCCGCCGCCGCCCTTCCTCTCGGTCGCCGGCCGTCCTTCGTCGCCGCCGGCTACTGCCTCCTCGACGCCGGCCTCCTCCCCCGCTCGCTCTCCTCTCAACGCCCTTCCTCTCAACGCCGCTCGCTCTCGGTCGCCGCCGCCCTTCCTCTCGGTCGCCGCCGCCCTTCCTCTCGGTCTCCGGCCGCCCTTCGTCGACTAGGCCCGCCACACGCCGCCACGAGCCTCGGCCAGCCCCGCGACGCGCCTGCCTTGGCCAGCCCCGCGACGCACGCGCCTCGGCCAGCCCCGCGACGCACGCGCCTCGGCCAGCCCCGCGACGCACGCGCCTCGGCCGCCTGCCTGTGCGCGCCAGCCTCCGTCCAGCCTCGCAACGAGCAGCCTCCGGCCAGCCTCTCCAGCGCGGCGACCTGCCCGGCCGGCGCCGCCACGGTCCTCGCCGGAGCTCATCCGCCCCCAGGGACCCGATTGCTTTTTACAGGGACCCGATTGCTTTTTACAGGGACTTGACTGCTTTTTATTTCATGTACAGGGATTCGATTGCGTTTCAATTTATATTTAAGGACCTGATTGCTTTTTAATTTTCTGTGGCCTGGCTCAAGTCATACAAGTCTACCAAACACCATCTTATCTCAGCCGAGCCAAGGTCATACGACCTACCAAACACAACACAACAAACACACTTGGCTGTAATGGGCATAGCTGAACTCAGCTAGGCTGAGATGAGATAAGCCGTCCGGGCTACCAAACACGCCCTTAGAGTCACAGCCGACAACTAAAAATTTCATCCATACGGAGCTGTTTACTGCCTATTACAAGAGCCTAAATCTCAGTTACAGCAATCCGATATCCCCTTCACAGCCACACACGAACAACATATTCCCAGAAAAAACATCTCCAAGGTTGTCATACATATATAGTCTCTAATCTGCAACCCTGCGAAGCCTCAATAAATTAACCGAACACATTCAACGGATGCCACATTTGGCCCTAATCAGCAGACCACATCTCTATTTTCTTAAGTTTTTTTTTTTTGCGAATTCTATTTTCTTAAGTTAACACGATTGCAGATGGACAGCTGAAGATCAAACCTAACGCCGTCTGTCAGACATGTCCCAACATTCCCCGCCATAGACGACGGCGGTGCGTTCCGGCGAATCTTCCCAGCGTGAACCCCGAACCAATCGGCGGCGCGGAGAAATCGAGACCACCCCGCGGCCCGAGCAGCACCGATTCACCACTCTCTCTCCGACTCTCTGCTCACTAAGAACACACGGGGACGCGCGCGCGCGCACACACACACACGCAGGCGAGGGAAGGGGAGGGCGGGCACCTGTGGAGAGGACCCCCGGGACGCGGCGGAGTTGTGGCATGTCGGTGGGGATGGACTGCACCAGCCACGCCCTGCACGAGGCCGCCGCTGCCGACGCCGCCGGAAGCACGGCGACGGCGAGGATGGGGAGGAGAAGCAGGAGGCGGCGGCGAAGTAGAGGAGCCATGGCTCGTCTCCTCGTGCGGCAGGGCGGCAGCGGTGCGTACTGAGGTGAGAGGTGTGGACTGTGCAGGGAAATATCGGAGGTGGGTTGAAGAAGTCATCCTGCCATCGTTTTGTACATTTTCTCGCAGAGGATTTGAATTTTTTTGTTTTAATTCACGCGTGGCCAGTTTGAATCCAAAAATGCCGGATCTCGTTTCTTCCGCTGAATTTTGTACTCTTTTTTTATTTTTGATGACAAGATTTATTTACTCCTTTCGAACGCGACATTGAGAATATTCCTCGAGCACATCGGTATCCAATGGTTGACTGATTATTTTTTCAGAACTAATTTGACTGATACCAGATTGTTTTTTAAGGACTGTACCAATTGTTGACCGAAAATGATATGGACAAGCATTTGTGGGCCTGGCCTGGCCCGTCCCGGACAGGCATAGCCCGCCTCACAGCCTCATCTCAGCCCATCCAAACTCACTGCCACCGAATCCGATCCGGCCCACGCTCGTTGGGGAAACGCCATCTGACACCGACGCAATTACGGCCTTTGCGGGGTGTATATGTGCAAAACAGCCACGCCCCGATCCCTCAATCATCATCATCATCACCCCTAGCAAGCCAAGGACCGACGCGACCTAAACCTCGGCGAGGAGCGAGCAAAACCCTAGCAAGCAGATCGAGGCGGAGAGGAGGGCGCCCGCCGCGATGCAGATCTTCGTCAAGACGCTCACCGGGAAGACCATCACCCTCGAGGTCGAGAGCAGCGACACCATCGACAACGTCAAGGCCAAGATCCAGGTCCGCCCGCTTCCCCCCTTTGTTTCGCGCTGACTCACGCTCGATCTGTGCCGTCAGCGTTTCTTAGTTGCGTCGCGCGGCCGCTAAAATTAGTGTCTGGATTGGGATGATTCTGCGGTATGTGTTGTTCGAGAGGCCTTGCTTAGGACAGAGGCGTGTATCGTTAGGATCGCCAGGTGCGTCTGGCCGTTCAATTTAGCCTTTGGTACTGGAGCTTCCCTTCGATTTCGATCTGCTACTTGACCGTGCTGTAGATTATGTTTTATGCTATAGTCATGCAGTTTAGTTTTGAAGAATCGAATCGGGGGAGCAAGTCTACAATGTGAATAGTCCTGGGTAGGGCTTTACTTGTAAATATTGTTTGCTGGGTATGCCACGCTGAAGATTTAGAGGAAAGCATGGCCTTGTGAATTGTGATGTGTTGGTAGTACTCCCTGTTGGCTGTAGCTTTTTGTGCTACCAAGATAGTTTTAGAACCCAGTTTATTCATCAATAAAACCTGAACTTATCTAAAAAAAAACCTGAACTTCAGGGAAAACATCATCTGTATATACAGATTGAGATTTGAGAGGCGATGTTGGTTCAACAATGTATTGAAAATGTCCTGTTTTTCTTCTCTCGCTCAACCAAAACTAGTCGAAATCACCATACTAAAAGTAAAGTGCAAATTTCATTCACAGACTTAACTTGCATACGTGAGGTGGAGGTAAATGTAGCACAATGTTCAAATAATCGACCAAATCAGCGTTTAACTGGCTGATTAAAAGGTGCTCGATGGGTCACTGATCGAATTCAGTGTCATGGCACATTACTCCTCTGGTCCAGTTAATCTGTCTGACAACCTAATCAGTCGGTAGATTCCTGAGTCACCCCTCCCAGCAACCACCTGCCTACATCGATTGAGGTCAGGGGCTCGTGCTTGATTCCTGCCTCCTCCCACTCTTCCAATCGCTGCTAGAAAGTTTCTTCCGCCGGCAATCAGAACTTGCCCGCAGGAGCTCAAGGCCACCTTCAGGAGCTTGTGCTAAGACCTCATGCTCCTGTTAGGAGGGGAGGTGGTGGAGGTGCAAGAGTGGTGGTGCCCTGGAGAAGATGGTAGTAGCAGCAGGTGAGGTGGTGAGCTGTTGCAGGTGGACAAGATGAGAAAATGAACATAAAGGAAAGTGGTGGTGGCTGTGGAGATTAGGTCATGGAGCAGTAGAAGAGAGTATGTGGAATGGCCTTTGGAGAAGTAATGTGCTGATTATATAGAAGCCCATTTACTATCTATTCCCTGAACGGTATTAGTAAAGCTAACTTAGCTTTCTAAAACATACTATATTTTGGAACTGAGGTAGTATTTGTGTAGTTGTTCACTGATTCAAAAGCCGAAGGTACAGGTCCTGGAGGTCAGCTGTTTCAGCATAGGTCGGTGATTAATGCTTGACCCTTTAAATCAGTTAATCGGCCTATAGCAGTAACGGTTCCTCACCATCGCGTCGCAGTTAATTAATGCCTGAATAAGAAGGATGGCGGCGGCCTTTGTTATTGTTATTAAGTTAAGAAGAGCAGATGGAATTATTAGATTTGCTAGCGTTCCGGAAAATCAATAAGGTAATTTAGTAAGTTCATAACAATTTCTGTAAAGCAAGGGGCAAAGCTTCTAAGACAGCTTCCCCCTCATGTATAGCTTAAGATTGCACTTGTGGTTTTTTCGTGTAGATGTAGATGACTGGTGGCTGAACTATTGGTGTGATCTTTTAGTGTTCATATCTTTAGTAATGTAATACTGCAGCCATTATTGAATATGTTGGTATAAGATCTAGAAGCTACCCGCAATTGAGAATACTATGGTCTCCTTTTGGTTGTGATCTTTGATATTAAATGGGAAACTGTTATTTTCTTGGTCCTGTTTGTGTTTTTAGATTCCCATTGTCTGGATCTATATCATTGAAATACAACCGAGTAACTGACAATCTGACATACTGGCTTATTTGCTTCAGGACAAGGAAGGCATCCCCCCAGATCAGCAAAGGCTAATTTTTGCTGGAAAGCAATTGGAAGATGGGCGAACATTGGCTGATTACAACATTCAGAAAGAGTCAACGCTCCATTTGGTGCTGAGGCTCAGGGGTGGAACTATGATTAAGGTGAAGACACTTACAGGGAAGGAAATCGAGATTGACATTGAGCCCACTGACACGATCGATAGAATCAAAGAACGTGTGGAGGAGAAAGAGGGCATTCCACCTGTTCAACAGAGGTACTTTTGTTAACCCTGAAATTGTAGAAATATGAAAGTTTGTGTTTAAAGCTTGTCACTTTGCTTCGAAATGCTGTTGCCTTTACTGATCTCAAGAAATCTGTCCCATGAGCAGGCTCATCTATGCTGGGAAGCAGCTCGCTGATGACAAAACTGCCAAGGACTACAACATTGAAGGTGGTTCAGTGCTCCATCTTGTGCTTGCTCTGAGGGGTGGTCTGTAGACGCCCATTGTGCGCCGTATATTCATTTCGATCAGAAGTTGCTGCAGACATAGACCTGTGTATTTCCCAGATGATTGAAGTGCCATGTGATTTAACACATTATGAAATCAGCTGTCATATGTATTGGAAGGAAATGTTTGAACTTATATTGGAAGGAAATGTTTGAACTTATATGTTTACCAGTTGTCATCTGATTTCTTGTTTCCCTACACTGCTTCTGCTTCATCGTTTCTATGGCAATATGTTGCTTTCCACAAATACGTGTCAGTACATGTTTACCGTTGGCAACTGCTGCTTTCTTCTGGATGAGGTTTCTTTGGGCAATCTTCAACACCGAACTCCACTTATATTTTACAGTGGTTGCTATGGCTGGTGTGCAAAGTTAAGCATTGCTTCTACCAAACTCCATTTGATCACAAAGCCCCTACCCGTTCAGTGCTAAAATCATCACCTCACAAGTTAAAAAGAGTTCTGTTTTAAACCAGAAGAAAAGGACATGTTGAATAGCCATAACAAACACTTGATTTATAGCTATACTGTTTGAAGCATCAACACATTTAAATCAGCTGTCATCTGTATTGGAAGGGAACGTGTGAACTTATGTTTACCAGCTGTCATCTGATTTCTTGTTGCCATACCACTTCTACGGCTCCAAATAGTCATCTTTACATGTTTGCCATTGGTCAGTTGCCTGCCTTGCGGTTAGGATTATTTTTGGGCCAGATTTAACACTGAACTTGTACTAATGTTCTCTACAGTGGCAGCTAATATGCAAATGTAATCATTGCTTGTTGCAAATTCCATTTGATCACTAATGGCATACAGATCAATTGGAGGTCTACAAATTTACTGTGCTGAAATCATCATCTCATAAATAGTTTTGTTCTTTCAAAAAGAAATCATTTCGTTGTGAAAAAGAGTAAGACATGTCGGATAGCTACAACAAATACAAATACTTGTTCATGACTATCCTGTGCAAAGCATCACGATCATGTAGGAAGCCTTTCTGTTCACTATGGTTGTGAATCTAATTCCATAGTGATAACTATTAAGAATATTACTCAAATTTGTGCTATATCTCCAATTGGCAGTATACAAAACAATGAGACATTTAGAACTAAACCTTTGAACAGTTCACTAAGTCACTACAGATTGTGATTTGTGAATCTGATTCCTTATTACACTGTGCAAGTGGTTCTTGCATCTCCGAGAAAGAGAGTGGTGAAAAATATACCCCAAAACAAACATGGCATCTGGTCCCTACTATCTAGGGTTCAGAGACTTCAGACTTGTTATGTGAGCATTCTTTACAATGACAGGAACAACCATTGCTGGCATTTTGTTCAATGTGCTCCTGAAGGCAGAAGATTCTTGCACAATGCTCCTGAAGATATCATTTAAATTGATGCACACCACACATAGATCTGCTGCCTTCTCTTTGTAAAGGTAAAGATGTATCCATCTCATCTCTTTAGTGCAATTCTGATGCATCACTTGAAGTATCTTCTTAAATAAAACTCAGTGCCAGATAGGAGCGTTTCTGTAGGATAGAATAATGAAGTTTGAATGTTCTTGTCTGAGGCAGAAGTTTCTTTCTAACTAATGTCATGCAACCAACATAGAAGGTTCAAATATTCCTTTTGTTTTGCCTTTCTTATATTCCGTCCAACATATCTTTGATTTTCTGTTAGGAATTTGCCCTTTCTTTGGTCGGTTCATTCTTTCAGTACCTGACCTAAAAGGCAATTCATGTCATTATCTCGGGTTCCTATTTGATAAAACCATCTCTTCTGTTTTTCTCTAAGTGTAATGTTATTAGATCTAGCTAGGCACGCTATGTCATTACACATAGGCTTACTCCCACATTCAGATCTGCATATATGCTGTAGTTTCGACAGCAAAAAAATATGCTTGTCTTCAATAAATTTGTGCCTTCTGATCATGTGTTATGCCAAGCAAACTTCGTGAATTATTTCAAAATAAATAAATGAGAACATTGAGGACGACATAATCTGTATGTAGGTTTCTGCATTTCCCATTGTGTTTGCCCTGTTTTTTTGTTTATTTTTTTGAACGAGCCCTGTTTTATAATGCTACTTCAGTTTCTCTTTAGATGTCAAGAACAGGATATTTCTAATTCCAGTGTTTCAGACAGGACTTGATCTTCTCTTTACCCTAATATTTCTAATGTGCTGCCAGTATTTTGCCAGTGGCGCCGAAGAAAGTGAGCAGTGAGCGTGGTGTCTAACTGTCTATGTACACCCCTCCTAGGTTTTGTAGGGGACCAAATAACAATAGCTAATCATATGAACACGCAATTTCTAACTCTGCTCCTTCAACCTGAATGGTGCAACTTGCAAAAAATGCTTTCACTTTATCAAAGCCACCATTGTTACTTATATACTCTGTTACCTTTTCCCTAGGTTCATGGATTGGCTAGGAGCTCAGGACCATGGTGCAGTTCCTTAAGCACTTCACTTATATCTAAGTAATTTTCACTTACTTTTTCCCTTGCATAGACAGGTCCATGGCTTAGTAAGGACTCGGGAGCTAGCCTGGACCATTCTAGTTAGTTCACTTATAATCCTTTTTTGGATTGATACGAAGGGCACGTTGTTTCTTCTTCATCATTGTGGACCATCCATCAGATCATCAAGATGATCATCATGCCATCATCATCATCTCCGCCATGAACTCAAAGTGAGAGGTTGCCATTGGTGGGGCACAAGAATCTGTGTGTGATCTTGGAATATTTGATTGATATTGTGCAGGATTAAAGAAGATCCCCTTGCAACTGGATTGTATGTAAGACCAGGTAGGAGGAGTGGTTAAATACTAGCTCGGACAGGTCTATTATAAATAAATTTTAATTAATCAAACATCACTTTCTTTCGGTGATTTGGTCAGTCAAAGCTTAAAGGTACTACATTAGCCGAGAGAATTTTGTATGTCTGATAGAGTACATGATATGCTTTAAACATATATGCTTGCATATTCATGATTTAATTATTTGAAATCTCTGTTATTAAGTTACGAGTGTTTTAATTAGCAGTAGTTTTTTTAGAGATTTATTAACAGTTAGTTGAATGTACTTATGCTGTTCTCAGCTTACCTACCTTTCAGGAAATCATGAGATGAACAGTAGGCCTCTTCTGGTCCCACCACTGCTCTTTATTATAAGATTACTTACCAAAATGCCATTTGGATCTAGTACTCTAGAGATCCCAAACATTTAAACTAAAAAAGATAATAATGGCTTCAGTAATCCAAATTTTCTGAAAAAATAACATTTGCACATGGATTTCATCTATGTACCTATAAGTTAGCATGTATATTTTTGTATGGATGCACAAATGAAATAAAATAAAATATGTATATTTGAAATACTCCCTCTGATCAGAAATAAATGCCGATGATTTTGTACTAACTTAGTATAAAATTTGTACTATGTCAACGAGACTTATTTCCGATCAGAGGGAGTAGCAAATAGTAGATCAACAAATAGTGATTACATATCCCCTAATTTTTCCTTTTTTTATGTAGTTCACATATAAACAAAATTATAAATATATAAATATGTATGTACAAATTTGGAGTTCTAAATATATTTCCGAGTATAATAAAATGCCGGATGCCCTGGACTCGGAACGGGTGATACAAGTCGCCTTAGTTGACTACATAGCCCAAATTTATCTGATTATCTTTGCGACAATACATATTACAGCTCATTATATTTTACTTTTTTGGCATGGTTTCCTATGCAGCTTTAATTTGATATTTTGGGGTAATTGGTTTTTAGTATATTAACTGTTAAAGTTATGGAACTTCGAATTCACTCCATTTATGGTTGGACGCTAGAAAAGGTGAGCTTCACGTGGTTTTGGTCTAGGTCGGTTCATAAGAATTATCACATTTTTGTTTTCTTGGCCTCGTCATTAGCAGGTTTTGCTCACGCTATCTTAATGGTTAGTGCACACTCCTTCTGAACCAAAATGAGCCACTTTTAAAAGTCTGTAAGCAAAAGACTAGAGTACAAACACACCTTCTGAACCACCATCCATTTTAGAGTGTAGTGGTAGTTGAGCGGATTACGTATGAATTACTAGTCCACTAGTGCAAGCACTGGCGGACCTTAGTGTTGGAAAAAAGGGCCATGACCGCCCCCCCCCCCCCCCCCCAACTAAATTACAATGTACACTATACTACTTAGTATTTACCATTTTCACCATGTAAAAAGTAAAATAATTTAAATTAGCCCCCTCAACTGCTATACAATGTCTTTTAGCCCCTCCAATAATTTTGGTCAAGGTCCGCCACTGAGTGCAAGTATGCAAACCTGCATTGTTCTTTTGTATAAGCCCTCTTTTAAAAAATTGAAACAAGAAATTCTCCTTATTAGCTCATTTCTCGTTATTTCTAAATACTGCATTGATGAACAAATATTGATTGACTCTTGATTTCATTGTTTTTCCATCAGAACTTAGCAGAAACCTAAAATCCAATTAAATACCATACCACACTTTGAAATTATAATTGGAGTTGATCCACATGTGGCAAGGAAGGTAATTTTCACCACAGTACGAGGTGTAGTGTACACAAGTCTATCAAAACTACGCAGAGATATGAGGTGGTGGCGGCTTAGCCTCTGCCTGCTCCATTTTTTGGATTGATACCAGGAGCACGTCGGATATTCCTTATCACCGGGGACTTACTATCAAATTCATTGGAACATTTTGAATATATTTCTGTAATATAATAGAATACCGGATACCTTGGACATGGAGCCGGTGCTCCAAGTCATCTAAATCGATTTCATAGCCCAACCTCAGTTCTTCCTGCATTTTGTTTGACAATACATTATTTCAACATGTTACTTTTTGGCTTTGGGGGGTTGGACATGTTTTGCTAGCCAACTTTAATTTTTGGAAAGCTAGAGAAGTTTGAATGCACTATATTTATGGCTAGAAGCTGGCCATGGCGAGTTTCATGTCGTTGTGGTCTTAGTCGATTCATATGGATTGTTAAGCATTTTCTTTTCTTGGCCCTAGCCTTAGCGCATGAGTGTTCATTTTATAAATCTTTGTAGTTTGTTTTTAATGACACTGAGGCAGTTCTAGGCGTCTTTGAAAAAAAAGTTGAATGCACATACCTTTTGAGCCAACATCTACACCATCCGATCGGAAATTAATAAGTGTTGGTGACTTAGTAGAAACTTTGTCAAAGTTTCTACTAAGTTACCTATACTTATTTCCGATCGGAGGTAGCCTTTTTGAACATAGTAGTTAAATCAATTCTTTATTTCTAGTGAAGTACTTGTCCACTATTGCAAGTTCTTTTAGAACGTAGTAGTATGCAAGCATGCATTGTGGCTCCCTTTTTTTATTGTTAGTTGTAACAATATAAGTCTCCTTATTTTCCCATTTTTGTGTTATTTTCAAATTCTTATCGCTTACTTACGTTTTCTCCAACACATTTAATCTGCATACTTCTAATAAGGAAAAGATGTTGCATTGATGAAGAAATAATGCTTGACTACTTTAGAAACTTGAAGCAATGTATTGTTGTTTCTGAAATTAGAACTCAGAAGCAACCGATCTCAAGGAAATTAAATTTTCTACTACCATACCACACTTTAATTAAGATTGGATGATTTGATACCACAAATAGCCAAGCAGGCAATTGCCGCTAGCTGCAGTACCAGGTCTAATGTACATACCCATGTTTGTCAAAATCTGGCAGAGAAAAGGAGGTAGCAACTTATCATCCATGCTTCTTTTTTATTGATATGAGGAGCACATTGTTCTTCTTCACCACTGTGGTCTGCAGATCATGCATGATATCATTAGGACCATCATGCTGCCATGAACTGACAACGAGAGCTTGTCATCGGTTTGGCACAAGAATTTGTGTGTGCTATTGGAGTATTTGATTGATCTTGCACATGATAAAGAAGACGATCTTGTTGCAACTAAAATGTATGTAAAATTTTGGGAGGGGTGCCTAAATACTAGCTGAGGGCAACATATTAATCAATAAATTATAGTTAATGCAACACTTTTCCTTTCGGTAATTTCACTAGTCAAATCTTAATTCTAGATTGATTTCATACATTACAGCCGAGTGGATTTGTGCCTTTAATAGAATAGGTGATGAGCTGTATTTTTAAAAGAAATCTCGTAGGGGAAGCCCCCATAATGTTTTTTTTAATAATAATAACCGAAGACTTGAAACTGGGTGGTTGAGTTGTACATCCATTTCTCTAACCTAGTGAGCTAGGCTCACTTTTTAGGTGATGTGCTATGATTATTACATGCTTGCTTTTTAGCCATTTAGTTAATTATAGTTCTATATTGTTAAGGTGTGGTTATTTTTTTAGTGATGAGTTCAATGTCATGTTTGTGCTCTTAATTCACATTTCTGGTAATCAACAATAGGTGTCAGTCCTAACATTGTATTTTCTTAGGAGATTATATTAAAACAATAGGATCCCGACATCCATGGACCCTTAAATTTTGAAATTAAAATCAGAAGTAATATTTTAAATTTGACCATTATTTCTGAAAAAACTACATGTGCACCTAGATGTATTAATCTACCTACACACTTTTATGTAATATAGATGTTTTATATGGATGTGCAAAAGTGAAAAATGGGTGGATCTAAAAAAGGAAATAGTAGATGAACAATTTTCCATTAAAATTCAAATTGTTCTTTGTAGTTTACATACTTGTTAGCAATATTATACATTTGCAAAATACATAGATATACACACGTGAAATTACTCTCATATTTAATCGATTGCATAAATTAACTATAATTTATTACTACCGTTGTTTGACAATACATATTACAAGGCAGAGCATTTGAAATTTTTGGTTTGACAATAACTGTTATTTTTATTTTAAATGTTTTATCGGTTAAAATTGGAGAGGTTTGGTTGCACACTAAATTTGTCTAGAGCTTGGGTAGGGCGAGTTTCATGTGTTTGTCATCGTAGGTTGATTAATAAGAATGTTAATATTATAAATATCAAGAATTGTTGGCCGCTCATGCTATCTATTTTTTTTTCCCGATCTCACCTTTAGAGGGTGGATGGGGTGCAATGCTGATATCATATAAATCTATGTAATTGATGGCCTCCTGCACTATTTTGACATTTTCTTCTTAATGAAAACGAGGCCTTCATGACATCTTTGAGAAAAAATGGTGAGGCAACATACCTTCTGAGCAACATCCTGTTGGTCTGAGCATTCTTACCATACAAATAAACGCACGCTAACTACCTCCGAGGTTTTGCAAGCGTTCTAGTTTCAATTCCTCAACATATATAAATAAACTAAAATCAGTACACATAGCAAACAATCTACAAGCATCGGCGTCCGGAGGAAGGTAGTGGCGTCAGGGGAGGTTATGTGTCCGTCAGCGGTATATATATGTGGATCTGCCAAATTCATTACTCTTTCCGATCGAAAATAATTATCGGATAATTTAGTACAACTTAGTATAAAATTTATACTAAATCACTGATACTTATTTTCGATCGAGTATAGATTATAGATGAGGTTGGCAGGTCCCACACATTTCGAACGATGGCAATACTTCAGCAGGTCCTTTACAACAGTTGTCCACTTTGGACCGATCGCAACTATTTATGCCCTTAGTAAGAGCATAGACTTCGCAGTAAGGCAAAAAAAAAAATGCGAAATACATTTTGAACAATTTTGCTGGGATTCAGAGACGGAACAAATATTGATTGACTCAGACATCAGAGACTAGGTAGGTAAGGAAGGCAACAGTTGTTTCTGTCTTCAGAGCAAGCTAAGCTAAGCTAATTAAGCTTGGGGAGTTGATACTACAAGCGGCGAGGCAGGTAATTGCCGCTGCAGTACATGTTTGTCAAAATTGGGCAGAGACGAGGTGTCGGCGGCTTTGCCTCTGCCTGCTCCTGCCTGCGCCGCCGCCATGGCCACGCATGTCAATGGCACTGGGATAGCCACGTCAGAACTCGCGGGGGTCGACGAACAGGACGCTGCCAGGTGGCGCCGGGGCCGCCCAGTCGTCATCTTCGTCGGAGGCGGCATTGCCATCGCTGAGGTTCTTGATGCACCAGACGTCCTCGTCGCACGAGAAGCGGCGCCAGCTTGGGATGGCGGCCGCGGCGGGGTCACTTGGTGCAAGGTCGGCGGCGACGACGGCGCAGGCCGGATTCTTGCGTGCCACGTTGTGGGCGTGGCGGCAAAGTGTGCGGAGCAGGGCGGGGCCCGCCGGCCCGGACATGCGGACGCCGTAGAGGAGGTAGGCGCCGAAGGGGCGGAAGATGTCCGGCACGGAGGGCACGCGCATCCACGGCGCGGCGCGGTCCAGCGCGCGAACCGCGGTCAGGGAATGCCGGAGCAGTGAAGGCGCGCCGGCCACGCGCATGCTGAGAGAGCGGGTGGAGTCCCACACGCTGAGCACGGCGAACGACGGCGGCTCCCCGTCGGTAGTGGCCGTGTGGTTGTCGGAGCCCTCGATAGCGACGAAGGTGCCGAGCGTGAGCTTGTGGGCGAGAAGCGCCGGCATGTCGGCGGGCAGGAACTCGGTGTCCTGTGGAGGGAGCAGGCGCGTGTAGGCGGCCGCAGCGAGCGCCGGCTGTAGCTGGAACACGCGGTGGCGGCGCGTGAGTGGCAGGCGGCGCGCGTGCACGGGGCGTCCCAGGAGCACCGGCCGGCGGAACGGCGCGTACCCGAACCGGCCGGCGAAGAGCGCCAGCGACGCCTTGTTGGACACCGTCGTCGCCATGGTCGCGTGCGCCGCCCCGCGCGCTCTCGACCACTCCTCCGCCGCCCGCACCAGCGTCGACCCGATTCCCAGACGCCTGCCAAAAGCAAAAAGAACGCGTACGCATGTCAGCTCGCCATTGCTCGAAGAAGAAACTTCACCGGTGGTGATTAGGCGAGAGGAGAAAGCACATTTGGAAGCAAGCAGGGAAGGGAAAAAATGGCGATTAGGCTGCGCATTGTGCATGCGTGTAGCCATGGTCGTGTCAAAAAGAGGAAAAAAAAAGGGAATTGCCGTACCTGTGGGATGGAGAAACCCTGAGGCCGAGAAGAATGGCGACCTTCACGTACAGCTGCTTCTGCTTCTGCTGTGTATGTGACCTGGACGACGGCGGCGGCGACGACGACGAAGTGTTCTTGCTGATGGTTCCTCGGCTCACCATCTTGATGCAGGCCTTGATGACCCCGACCATCTTCTCCCCGCACTCAGCAACCTACACAAAGATATACATCCATTAATTACAGTTTCAGTTGCATGCACATCGATCACGAGCAAATTACACGAGCAATCATTAGCAGTAGTAAGTAAGGCATGTCTGCATTAATCTATTGAACACATGAAACATGATAGGGCTAGAGTGCTAATTATTTTGTGTGCTGGTTCTTGTTAGCTCAACTTGGTATAGGACTAAGTCTCCTATTATTATTTACCAGCATGACGTGCTCCGGCGCGTGACGGACCCTGGCCAGCGGGTCGCCGATCTGCTCGACGCACAGCGACATGCCCTTCTTCTTGTTCTTCCTCTTGCTCTTCTTTGCGCCGTCGGATCCCTGGTCGCCGGAGATGCCGACCTGGCACCGGCGCTCGAGCTCCTCCACCGCCGGCAGGTCTCTCTCCATGTCGAGCTCCCTCACCGTGACGGGCACCGCGATCCTCTCCACACCCACCTTCTCTACCATCTTAATCCGCTAGCTAGCTAGCTACAACTCTCTCTTGCTTCTTTGTCAATACTCAATTGTCTTGCTAGCTTATGCAACTACTGGAACTCGGTGCTGCTGCTTCTTCTCCGATGAGAAGGGTGTGCCGCCATTTATATAAGGTGAGATGTGTGGGGCCAGGAGAGAAAAAAATATGGTGCGATCGAAGATATGCGAAGGAAGGCGATAGAGAACAATGGCGACCTTTTAATACTAGCTACATTTGCCCCCCTTTGCACTCTCTTATCTACTAAGATTTTCATTGGTCTGTAATTTTCTACCCTGCAATTTTACCGGTGACGTTAACGTCTCCTTTTTTCGAAAAGGACGGGATCCCCCGGCTTCTGCACTGATCGGTTCACACATATATTATTGCAAAGTATCATCCGAGTACAGTTTGAATAATCTCTAGTGAGCAAAAGATATAGAGCCCCCGAAAGAGATCACGATATGCACGGATGTATTGTTAATCCTCTTGCTAGACTGCTAACCATATTTGTTGAAGATACGACATGCAACCATTTCCAGTCGAGTGCACCCAGAACCCAGCGTATCTCGTTCTTTTGCACGAAGTAAAGGTATTTTTTTAGTAATTCCCTGCTCAAACTACCCTAGCTGGTTTCTAAAAGTTAATAATAACTCATTTAGCACATTTGTTAATACCCTGTTCTTCCTGAAATATATATGTCTCGCCCCCCTTTGCACTCTCTTAATAATTAAGATTTTACTGATATATAACTTTTTGCTCTGATATCTTGAGTAATACAAGTTTTATTCTCAATAAATAAATAAATAAGTAAGATTCTACTGATATATAACTTTTTGCTCTGATATTATATTAAAAGATGCATCTTTGCATAATTCCCCAATCAAACTACACTAGGTGGTTTCTATGAGTTGCAGAGAACTTGTTTAATGCATAAAACATTGTTATTACTCCATTCTTCCCAAAAAGTATTTGAACGCACTCTTCTATACGTGGAGACGACAAGCTTCCTCATATTTTCAATTTAAACATTAACTCAAAACTTAAATGCTGACTTTTTGATTGGTGGATCCTTGCATGCATTGCTAATGGCGCCTAGAAATCGTGATGGGAAAATGGTTAAAGGGTGTTATTACGAAATCATAAAAAGCTAATGTACCTATTTTTGAAGGAAAGAGAATATAAGAATATATGGTCATGTTTAGCAACACGCCGGTTTGTCTCACGCTAGCATATGCTCCCATTACGGAAAACACATTTTTCATGTGCATTGAATATTTTGCAAAAAAAAGTGCTTTTACGAGTTCAAACTACCCTAATTGGTTTTAAAGAGTTAATAATAAATAATTTAACACAAAAATTGTTAATATGTACATCCCCCTCCCTTTGCACTTCTTATCTAGTAAGATTTCACTGATTTACAAATTCTGACCCTGATATTTTACTACTCCCTCCGACTCATATTACTCTTCGCTAATACGGATGTATCTATCACTAAAAATGTGTCTAGATACATCCGTATTAGCGAAGAGTAATATGGATCGGAGGGAGTACAGAATTTTCATGTCGATGTATAAGTCCCCACTCAAACTACACTAGCTGGTTTTATGAGTTGCAGATAACTCATTTTAATGCATAAAAGTTTGTTGATAGTTAATACTCCCTTCTTTGGGGAAAATATATCTATGTCTTGCCCTCCTTTGTGCTCTCTTGTTCAGCAAGGTCTCATTATTTATCATTTTTTTGGCCCTTACATTTCTTCGGAGACGTTGCATTCCACCTGGTAATGTATCTTGTATAATATGCAACTTCACATAATACCCCGCTCAAACTACCCTAGCTGGTTTCTAAGAGTTACAAACAACTCATGTTAACACATAAAACTTTGTTAATACCCCTTTCTTTCCAGAAAAGTATGTACGTCTTGCCCCCCTTGCACTCTATTATCCAGTAAGATTTTAGTGTCTATTAACTTTTGGCCCTGATATATACCGGAGACATACCATACGCCAGATAAAACTCATGTAAAACATGCATCTTTTTATAATCCATGTTCAAACTACCATAGTTGGTTTTTATGATTTAAAATAAATCATTTTAACACATAAAACTTTATTAATATTTTCTTCTTCCCACACAGTATGTGACCATCCTATTTTATGTGTGGATATCACAAACTTCCTCATATATCCAATTTAAACATTAAGTCAAAGCATTAACGCTACATTTTTCACTGGTGGTTGAACTGGTTCTCTGTTGTATCCATACATCTTCCATCATCAAGCCAAGCATGCAAAGCTAACTATGGGAAATCAGGATGTGATCGAAAAGGTTAAGGGAGCTTATTAAAAAAAGCATACAAACGAATCTACCAATTTTTGGAAGGAATGATTATAGAACTACATATTGTCATGTTTACAGAGACGCCGTTTTATGAGCAGATGGTCCATTTACAAAAACCACATTTTATATTTTTCAAAATAATTTCCCAAAAATAAGTATCTGTGGGAATTACGTGTTTGTGTCTTTTACATATTCTAAAATATATAACCAGAAATGTTAATTCTGTTGGGTAACGGGTAACATCTCTTATAACGATGTATCTCCGTATATTTAAATGCTCACCCTGCCCTATCTGTTTTAGAGAGTTTTAAATAACTGATTTAACACATAAACTTTGTTAATAATCCCTACTTCCCAAAAAATATGTATACGTCCTATTTTTTACATTGATAACACGAACTTCCTCATATATGAAATTCAAACATTGACTCCAAGCTGTAACACCACATGTTCTCTGTTGTATCCCTATCCGCACCCATCATCATAGCCATGCATCATGCATGCATGTCTAACGAGAGGAAACGATAAGGGCACTTATCACGAAAACACAATTTTTTTTACCTATTTTGGAAGGAAGAGTATATATATGGTCACATTTAGGGACACGTTGTGTGGTAGGCAAGAAGACAAAGAAATGTCTCGTTAAAAGTCATTTTGTGGCACCAAAAATGTGTTTTTAAACATGTCACAAAAAATGGCCTTTTTCCATGAAACTTTATACGAGTGCATAGAATATGTAAATGAGCACCAAGACATTTTCAAATTCTTTTGAAATTTGAAATTGTGTTTCCCAATTCCCACATAGGGAGCTGCTCCTGCGAGCCAGAGTAGTTTTCGTCATGTTTAGACAAGGCCCCACCCACCTTAAATGACATATTTTCATAGCTGGGTTGGGTTTTCATTACGGTTGTATGATGGTCTCGTACCTCTGAAAGGTGTATTTAGTTTCAGATATCTCCCCCCCCCCCCCCCCCCCCCCCCAAAATTTGAATTGATGTGGACAAATAAGACCTAATTTGTGGCCGGTGAAGACCATGCAGGGCTCCGTGAGTAGTAGTACTAATAACTTGTTTTAGTCACACAAGGATGCTGGGCATAGTTAACTAAAGGAACCAAATCAACCTCTAGCTAACGAATCTTATACTAACATACTTGTTTAAAGGAGTAATTAACATCCTAGACTCCTTTAAAAAAGTACTATAAGATTCTGATCAATCTGTATAAGCGAAGCTCACCTACATTGTTGTTATATTGTTCAACTTATATTATTGCATATAGTAAGGCGATGCAAACTATGATAGATAGGGTAGAACCAATCTGATTCTGGGGCATCCAAACATATATTCCATGCCATGTAGTTCTGGATATGTGATCGAGCATCCTGCTATGACCACATAAAATACATAATTCTGCACCAACTTATGCGTACAAAAAATGGCTAAAGATATTGAAGACTGTTTCAATATCTTCAATGTCACCAATTATGAACTTTTTTTGAAATGGGGAGCACCTATTACAAACTAGAGAATATAAATTAATTTAAATAATTTCATGTATTTTTGTGATGATGTAAATTCCCTTTGCAAATACTATGATTTTTGGATTAATAATCAGTGTATTTTTACTATTAAGAGTGTGATGCTATTCTGCTGTAGTAGGGTAAAAGATGCAAACAAAATATTATTAACATATATAATTTTTTCCCGAGTTATGTGCATACCCAAGGATGCATACGCAGCTTTTGATCAAAAAGAGCATTTTTGTTCTATACTGTGGGATGGATAGCTCGATGTAGACTATATATGAGAATGCCTTCGGTTGATGTCACATAGACGGCTCCAAATATCGGTTTTGGGGGCACGGCTAAGTTAATTTGGCACCTTTCTGAGTCACAGCTAGAGATGCATGGAAACAGAACCACATCATATTTAGCAACGTCCAATCCTTCTTTTCTTTCCCTCCCTCTTCCCTATATATTCAATTAGATCACCATTTGGTGTAGTGATGACTTAATTTATAGATTTTTTTGCTACATTTTGATGTAAAAATATTGTATCAAAAGCATACAATCTTATGATTTAACAGGAAATTATTGCTGGTATTAATAATTTATTTACTAACTAGAGTCTACACTAACAACCACAAATTGTCCCATGACAGAGAGGACTTCGCTCTTCTTGGCTTGTGTTTGTATTTAATTAGTGTGCTAGTGCGCTACTTCTTGTCTTCGCTCCATCAGTTAATTGCTAGTGGGGATTATAGTTAATATGCTTCAGTCAGTCGTTATCAAGTTGTCACTCTCATAATTAGCACAACTAAAGATCAAACTTCAGTTGTATATATTTGCACCAAAGAGAACTCCAATAATAGTTATACATATTGAGAGGAATGATAAGGATGTTTCTTGGACATTTATGGTTCTCAGACGCTTTACATATCATTGCGAGGAACTTGGCTGTGACGTGCTAGCTGAGCTATCAGTGTCTTTGTCCGGCTGGTTTAGTTAGAAAGCCGCGCTAATTGAAATTCGTTTATATGTAAGTTAAGCCCTGTTCAACGGTCAAGAACTTCGAGCAAACAACACGGCCACAAGCAACATAATTGTTTAGCAAAAGTGATGCCATCTAGTAGGTAGCTAGGTATCTAAATTAACTAAGAGTATAACAAGTGTGATCCTAGCTAAAAATGGTAAAATCACGCGCACAAGTGTGGAGTCAAATGTGGAGTGTAGACCAAGTTAGTCAAGTAACTAGGGTTTAACTAGAGATAAAAACCAATTAGCTTGACTAATTGGTGTGTCAAGTACGATGTGGTTGCTTCTTGGTTTGCATCGACACACGTCCTTTTGACTCCCACGAGGTTTCCTAGCTGCTTTCCAGCCAGTGACAGGTGGCTTTGCATCTTTCCTAGCTAATGCATGCTTGCTTTTTGAAAGAAAAAATGTGTTCATCTAGCATAGATTAATGCAAGCATGCAAAGACATACGGAAAGGAGATGAGAGGGAGGTGGAGGTCCAAAAAGTACATGTCTGATTGACGCAAATATACACATAGATTAGTGATGCTTACTCTGATAGCTAGCCTGTGAATTGTCCAACCTTGGCACCTTGCTATAGTTTAGAGGGCCTTTGCATGCTTCTCTAGGGAATCGTTAACGACCAAACTGTAGTTTAGAAGTTCATAGCCAACTTGCATTGCTTCAGAGAGAGAGAGAGGTCCAACAAGTATCTCTTTGCTGGATACAAATTTGTGCATTGGTTAGTGATGTTTCGTTTGTTTAGTGTCACTGGCTCAAGACTGAGTAGTCCAACGTACGTACACCGGCCTAGCTATGCAGCTAGCGTGCATGCTTTGCTCACTTCTCTCGCTGTGTGCCAACCCTCTTGCAATATTAGTGTACTAGTTTAGAGGGCTTCTAGCGTGTGCCATTTCGTTATAAAATTGGAGTAGGCAGTGCGCAGGTCGAAAGTTGTGGTTTACTTATGCATGCATGCTTCTCGGGAGTCACTAACGACGACTTAAGTATTTTTTTTTGCGCGTAATTGCTGACCTTGCCGCGTGAATATTCCGGGCAGATGCACAAGCAAAGTCAAGTCAAATCTAGTTGCATTTGCCAAACATATATACTTTATGGTCTCCTAAGTAATTGTTATATGTGTGGCAGAGTGTCGACAAGGTATGGACAGTGATATATGTGTAGGAGAGACTCGACAAGGTATGTACATGCTTGGGTTTTTGCCTAATGGTTCGTCGACACAAGTCGTACTTGTTCAGTTAATTAACATGACCTAGCTAGTTCTCAGTCGATGTAGGACTAACTTTAGTTTCAATCGATCTTGGACTAACTCTCATTCATTTAATTTTATGTGCACTTCATGTGTAGCTTGGAAAAAATCTGATTGCACACTCATGTACTATATGCGTAACGGAGTGTCGACTAGGTATGGCAAGTGTTATATTGGTAGTAGAGACTCGACAGGGTATGTACATGCTAGTGTTTTTGCCCAATGGTTGCTTGACACATGTCATACTTCCTCCGACCACTATTACTTATGGCTAATTCTTAGCTGAGACTTAACTTAATTCTTAATCAAAATCTGCACCGTAGGATTTGCATTGTGGTTCATGCACTTATGAGTTGTGAGTTAAATTGCACCTGAGCATTTTTCAGTTGCGGGTGGGATTACAACTAAAAAATCTAGCTAAACCATTAAATTTGCTTCATGATGATCATGAGTTACCATATGAATTGCAACTGAGATTGTCAGAGAAATAAGTTTATCCTAAGAATTAGTCGCGATAGCATTGGCATTTGGCATTCATTAAATGTTGCACCTTACTCAACGTACTTGTTGCATGCATGATCCCATGGACATACTACACATACAGCTAGCTAGCCTAGCAAGTTAGGTCGTGATCGCCTAATCGACTTGAGTTTAATCTTACTTTATGGTCCCCTAAGTAATTGTTATATGTGTGACAGTGTGTCGACAAGGTATGGACAGTGATATATGTGTAGCAGAGACTCGACAAGGTATGTACATGCTAGGGTTTTTGCCTAATGGTCCGTCGACACAGGTCGTACTTGTTTAGTTAATTAAGAGGTGGTAGCTAGTTCTCGGTTGATCTGGGACTAATAATCACTCAATTAATGTGCAGTTCATGTGTAACTTGGGAAAAATGTGCAATTGCACACTAGAAAATCGGTTTGGTGGACGAGCTCCATGGAGCCCCTTTTTGAATGTTTTAAAATTTGACATTTTGAGGTTTCAAAAAAAAAACCTAGATGTTTATAGTAACATATCTTACAGTATTTCAAAATATCAAATCGAAAAAGTTTGTATTCCGCCCTGCACAAAAAAGACAAATTCTGAGCAATCTGAATAATTTCGAATTTTTTACTATTCACCATCTCAGATCTGGAAATTTGTCATTTTTTTGCAGCCTAAAATACGTAATAATTCGTGTTAATTTTTTGCATACATGTAGATTCCATCATTATCTACATCCCAGATTTTTTTCAAAACTTCAAATTGTCAATTTCAAAAAAGTTCAAAAAACGGGCTAGAGGGAGCCCGTCCTCTGAATTGACGCTCTGAATTGCACACCCATGTGCTATTAGCCAATTACACACTCGTTTGTATTTCTCACTATGCAAATCTAACGGTTTTAAAGTCGACGTGTAACTAACTTAATTTTTTATCAACCTGAAATTAGCAAAAGGGCAACTAATAATGTCAGCCCAAATCTAAACTTGTACTATTAAACGTACGATAGCATTGGCATCTGGCATTCATTACATTACATTACATCTTGCACTGCATGCAAGATCCTTTTTTTTTTTGAACGGATGCAAGATCCCATGGACATACGTACACATCCAGCTAGCTTAGCAAGTTAGGTCATGACTTGAGTTTACTCTTGCTAGGGCGCTATGTAGCAGCCGTGCCGGTCATTTCTCCCATAAGAGATCTCGACAAACACTTGGGGACAAGGATATTTCAGTGCGTGCTCGATCGACAGGACCATAGTTCATACTCGTAGTCGTAGCAACTGTGCGTATGAGCTTGACCAGCCAAGCAAAACGATCGAGTTTCAGGCCAGGCCAAGCACTCGGCGCCAACCTAGACCATCCAATCAGCAAGTTATGCCCACTCATCTCCTGCCATCTGTCGCGTGCTGCCACATCAGCGCACACGCATGCATGCATGCATGTACTATACAGGTGGTGCCAAGTGGACAGAGGGAAGAATCATGCATGCAAGAGAGGAACTGTGTGTACGTACGGGCCGGAAACAGTGTGGTCGCCGGTAGCTCCTTTTTGGGTGAGACCCCAGGCCCAGCACATTCATTCGTACGACTCCTGTTTTGTCTCTGCTTAAAGCAGTGGCGAAGGACGGAAAAAATCTAAGGTAGGGCGAACCTACAAAATTATGTGAAAACCAAAACAGTGTGAGAATACACGTTTTTAGGTCTACTTGGATATCCCAAGCGGTCTCGTTGCCTCGTATATATAGGAGATCTTTACGGAGCCTTAGCGATTACAAGAAGAAGTCGTACTCATGTACGTTTATAGAAAATCGAGACTAACTAATACATGTACCACATACGGTATTGTGTGTTCAACAACAGTTTCGAGACACTAATGCTATATATGATTTTAGGAGCAATGTATCTATAAACTCTCCAGGTTATTCTCTTATGAGCGGAGAATCTTCTCATTCGTCTGATTTCAAGGAGCTGTTGGTTGACGGAACGTTCCCTCTCCCATGTCCTATCAATATCCATCTTTCTTCTACAGACAGTTATCTCGCCTCTCACCCCTTATTCATTTGACAACTCCAGGCCATCACCCTTCCTCCAACGACTCTATCTAGATCATGTTTTCATTTTGATGATTTTGCATAGTGTTTACTAAAACAGGCATAACTTTGTCATACAAAGTCCGTTTTTTACGTATGACCACTCAAAATGTTTAGAAAAAATACATGCATCTAAATATATTCGTGAAAAATCAAGGTAGGGCGGCTGCCCTACCTTGCCCTACTGGGAGCTTCGCCCCTAGCTTGAAGTGTACCTCTCAAGACTTTGCACAGTGAAATATTTGCTCGGAATGATAAGATCTCTCTAGACATATATGCACGGATTGGAGCTCTACCAGGATTTCCGGCTGGTCGTGGCTAGCTGCGGCCAATCTGCTTATTTTATTTTTCCAGACTAGGCCTAATTTTCTTGCTTATACACCGGACGTGTGTTGAAAGGATAAGTTAGGGTCCGTTTGGTAGCCTGCAGGACTCCGGGCAGACCCATGAGCGTTTGACCATGGAGATAGCGGGAGCTAGGCCTGCACTGAAAAGGGGGGAGGGAGACATTCAGCCACCTCCTCAGAAACCCTCACAAATTTCTACCTGCCCACGCACCGTCGAAATCAAAATCATCATTCCCCCCGATCGAGCTCTCTTCCCCGTTGGTGGCATGCACGCAAAGACTATTGCGTCCTCTTCCTCGAGCCGTCTGTGCGGCCGCCAGAGTCGCACTGCCGTGCTGGCATGACGGCGAGCGGGGGCTCGAGCCCTAGGGGTAAGTTCAAATTTTCCCAATTCCATTTTAGGGTTATGTTTGCTTCTGATTTGGAAATTTCAGATTTGGCCTCGATTCAACTCGATTCTTTGCAATTCCTTGTTGACGAGGTTTATCCCCGGCAATGCCCATGTTTAAGGGCTTTCGATCTAGGGAGCGCATTGGGGACCTGGCGAACTCGACGGTGATCAGACGAAAGCAGAAGAACACGGGAGTTTACCCAGGTTCGGCCCCCTTGGTAGGGTAAAGGCCTACGTCCTGCTTGTCTAACTTTGTATTGATGGGGTGGCTTTGATGAAGGTGTTACAATGATGGCCTAGATTGAATCTAGCCGAACCAGAGAGCTCTGAATTATCGAGCGCTCCGGCGTGAGGTGGGTGGAAAAGTGTCTAGCCTCTCGAGACCTCCCTCCCAACCTTTTATATGCGAAGGCTGGGTTTCAGGATTGTTCTCCAAGTTGATTACAGGTCGGATCCGTTAGAATAAACCCTAAACGAGCCCTATTCGACTAAGTCTCCTTCGAGTCTCTATCTTGTGCGCCAAGTTATGTCCTTGAGCTGCGCCAGGCTGTCATCTTCATGGGCTTCGAGATTCCTTCGACGGTATCCCTCCTGGACCGAAAAGCCAGGTAGGCAAAAGTCAAGGGCCCATTTGTCATTCCTTCGTCAGTAGCTGATGTCTACGCACTTCTATTCTTGTAGACACTTGTTGGGCCTCCAAGTGCAGAGGTTTGTAGAACAGCAGCAAGTTTCCCTTAAGTGGATCACCCAAGGTTTATCGAACTCAGGGAGGTTAGAGGTCAAAGCTATCCCTCTCAAGCAACCCTGCAATTACGATACAGAAAGTCTCTTGTGTCCCCAACACACCCAATACACTTGTCAAATGTATAGGTGCACTAGTTCGGCGAAGAGATAGTGAAATACAAGTAGTAGTGATGATTATAAGTAGCAAACGTGATGTGAAATAAATATCGTTGCGAGCAAACAAGTAACAAAATAGCAAGTAAACGGTGTGCAAAGCTTGGAAACAAGGCCTAGGGATCATACTTTCACTAGTGGACACACTCCCAACAATGTAACATGACTGAACAAATAACTTCTCTTTGCTAAGGCACTCTGAATTACTCTCCTAATGAATAACACTAATCATTGTGTAGTGGCTACAGAAGCACCCCTTAAAGTTCATCAAGTACTTGACAAACACCACTCATAGAGATACCCAAATCAGATCACAACTCAAGATAGAAATCATTGCAACTTAGACCAAGTACTAACACGGTGCACACACTGTCAACATTACACCATGAAAGGAGGAATAGATCACTCAAACTATCATAGCAATAATTATTCTCATAATCCACAAGAGATCACAATCATAGCCTAAACCAAGTACCACCATGATGCACGCACTGTCACCGTTACACCATGGCAGGAGGAATAGATTACTTTAATAACATTGCTAGAGTACACAAAATATCTGAATAATAACATGTACTTGTTCAACATGATACAAAGCTCACGATCACATAAAGATCACATCATGGGAGAGAGAGGTGAACCACATAGCTACCGGTAGAGCCCTTAGCCCCGGGGATGAACTACTCCCTCCTCATCATAGGAGACAGCAAGGTTGATGGAGATGGCAGTGAGGTCGATGGAGACGGCGGAGACGGCGATGGAGACCGATGGAGATGGCTCCGGGGGCACTTCCCCGTCCCGGCAGGGTGCCGGAACAGAGACTTCTGTCCCCCGAAATTCGTCGGCGATGGCGGCGGAGCTGCGGAACTGTTTCTGGAAAATTGCCAAATCCCCCAGGGTTTTCTGTCCCGAGGCTTCTTATAGGCGAAGGGGCGATGTCAGAGGAGGGCCAGGGCCTCCTCACACATGGCTGGCGCGGCCAGGGGCCTGGCCGCGCCACCTGTGTGTGTGGGGCCCCTGTGGCCCACCTCCTACTCCTCTTCGGATCTCTGGAAGCTTCCGGGTAAAATAAGACTTCAGGATGTGGTTTCGTCCAATTCCGAGAATATTTCCTGTGTATCACTCTGAAACACAAAAACAGCAGAAAACAGGGAACTGGCACTGTGGCAACTCGTTAATAGGTTAGTTCTGGAAAATGCATAAAAGTGCCACTAAGTGTAACGAAACAATAGGCAAATGGTGTAAAAACAAGCATGGAGCATCAAAAATTATAGATACGTTTGAGACGTATCAAGCATCCCCAAGCTTAACTCCTGCTCGTCCTCGAGTAGGTAAGTGATAACAAAAGAATAATTTTTGAGGTGACATGCACCTACACAATCTTGATCATATATGTAAGCATTTGTGAGCTGGGATCATAAGAACTTAAAACATGGGCATGAAAGATATAATCATGACAATAAGAACTTAGCAACCATGTTGTAAACATGCAAATGAACACAAACAAAAGATCATGAAAATGAAACAATGAAAGTCAAACGTGTGTTCAAATCATAAGGAAAAACATACAAATGGTTTTTAGCTTGTCCTTCAAAGAGAGCAAAACATAAATGCATAGGACACCTTCAAGTTTAAGAGGGCGACTAGATACAAATAATTTAAGAACAAGTGAAACCAATCATCATGAGTCAATCAATGAACTTTGGGACAATGCATATCACACTAAGAATGACAACTATGCTCTCTTAATGGTGCATAAAGAAAGAAGGTGGTGACTCAACATAAAAGTAAAAGAAAGGCCCTTCGTAGAGGGAAGCAGTGATTAAACATGTGCTAGAGCTTTTCATTTGTAAAACAGAGAGATAAAACTTGATTTTGAGAGGTGGTTGTCTTTGTCAACGACTGGCAATGGGGTTCTTACTATCTTCCATACAAAAATGAAGCAAATTTTTGAGAGAGAGATTGGCACTTTTGTGCTCTTTTTATAAAACTTGGCACTCCTCCCCACCTTTTCCTTTCACATACCATGGCTAACCGATTCCATCGGGTGCCCACCAACATTCACATTCTTTGGAGGAGTGCCTTTTTTCTTTATTTTCTTTTTTTTTTCTTTTTGGAATAAACAATATGGAAGATAGCAAATCCGACCACTACGTCCCCATGAGCTGAAAACAGTGTCACAAAACGAGAAGTGTTTTGAAGGTTTTTGAAAGGTAGCACACGAAAATTTACTTGGAATGGCTTACAAATACCATGCATAGGAATTTATAGTGGACACAATGGCAAACTTGGTTTTTGGGAGTTGGATGCACGAGTAGAGCTCATACTCAGTACAAAATGAGGGCTAGCAAAAGACTGGGAGCGACCAACTAAGAGAGCAATAACGGCCATAATCATGCAAAGCGACAAAGCAACATTAAAAGAAGCATAAGATGGCATCAAAAGTCAAAAACTAAATGATCATAGAGGCTATTGGCGACTTTGTAAGAGTCTAACATGTGTGCGCATGCGCCAAGTCAACCCAAATAAAGCATCAAGGAGAAAACCAAATAAATGCTTCCATATAATAAAAACAACGCATGATTTTTTCAAAGGCTCATTAAGCAATCTCAGTTATTTGAGACAAGTCATGCTACAGCAAAACCACTAAGCATACTATCAAAAAGACATCAAGCATGACATGAAAAAGCCTAAGCCGCAGTCTACACAAGCTCCTTCTTGTACCACTTTTTTGCATAAAGCTTTTTCTCTTTTCCAACACCATTTGAAATTTTTAAAGACACCTCTTTTGATGAAAACCAATAAAGATCAGAGGCAAAAATACACCTTGATGAAAAGATATGACAAGATCTGAACGCAAATCAAGGCGAAAACGAAAACCAAAAGCAGTAGCAGAAAAAGAAGAACACTCGGTGAACGATAAGAGTGAAAAACTGAGTGTTCTTAGCAAATGAAAACGAGTTCATCTCCTCCAAAAGAAACATGATGTGATCTAACCATTTATTGCAGCAAACAAACAAACCTAGCCAACTAAGAAAACTAAAACAACTGACGCTCCAAGAAAAACACATAGTGCATGAAGCAATAAAAATATAGTGTTTTGAAAGGTGACCTGATTTTTGCTGATGAAGAAGGGGTGCCTCGGGGGCATCCCCAAGCTTTGACGCTTGTACTTCTTGGATATTTCTTGGGGTAATGCATGGGCATCCCCAAGCTTGAGCTTTTGTCCATTCTTCAACTCATCTCATCATTCTCCAATCCCTACACTTGAAAACTTCCTTCATACAAAACTAAACACAATTCTATTAGCAACATTAGTGTAAGCATAACATATAATCAACCCTCTTTTTGCTTCAAGTTTCAACTCAAAACCACCACATATTAAGCATATACTACTGTAGCAACTTCCCCAAAAGTTCCATGATCAAAAGAACTCAAAAGAAAGCGATAAAGCGGCAAACACAAATATTGGCAGAAATCTGTCAAAACTGAACAGCTGACAAAGGTCGAATTTTTGAGGGGTTTTATGTTGCTCAAATCAAAAAGTGTTCAACTAACAAAAGTTTGGATATAACCTGGGGCATATGCACAAGAAATCGTAGGTCCAAAAGATATACAGGGAATTTTCACGAATTTTTACGGTGCAGCACCGAAAACAGTTTCAGGACAGCAACATCCCCAAATCTTTACCTCACTCAAATTAGAGGCTTCTCTTGGCACAAAAACGAAATAAACAAGATAAGGAGCAGTCATTACAGTAGTAATGACTTCCAGGACTCAAATAAAAGAAAAAGTACTGAGAGTAAAACAATGGGTTATCTCCCAAGAGTGCTTTTCTTTAACGCCTTTGAGTTAGGCGCGGTAATTTGCAAAGATGCTCATGTGGGCGCCATATAAAAGCTTGAGGCAAAGGCGCCATATAAGAACTTGAAGCAATAGAGAGCATCAAAAAGCATGTATGAAACACATTTAAATCTAAACCACTTCCTATGAAAAATAGTCTTGTAAAGAAACAAGTCATGAAAGCGCAAAGCAAAAAGCATAGGAAGGCAAAACAAGTACAACTTCAAGAATTGCAACATAAAGAGGGGAAACTCAATATTGTTGAGATCCATCAAACCATGTTTCCCTCTCTCAAAGTAACTTTCAGTAGCATCATGAATAGAATTAACAATGTAACTATCACATAAAGCATCCCTATCATGAGCCACATGCATAAAAGGATTAATACTCCCCACATGAACAATAGTAGTAGGAGCAGAATCAATAGAATAATTATTCTCATCACCATAATCATCAAAAACAGGAGGCATATTGTAATCATAACTATTTTTCTCCTCAAAAGTAGGTGAATTGAAAACATTATAATCATCATCATAAACTAGAGGATTAGTATCATCACAAGATAGAGAACTACTATGTCGCATAGCATATTCATCAAACATATCATCATAAGAAGGAACATGGATAGCACTAATGGTACAACAATTATTAACCTTAGAATTGGTACCAAAAAGATTTTCAATATCAAAAGTAGAGTGCTTCTCCCAATCATGATCACTAACATAGGTAATAGGCATAGGAACATCACATATGGGAGATAAAATATTATCAGAGCAAACTTTCTCCACTAAAGCTGGGGAACTAAAAATATCATGCTTAACAAAACCAGCTTCCCCAAGCTTAGACTTTTCTATAGCATTAGCAACAACGGTGTTCAAAGCATTCATACTAACAACACTATTAGCATGCAAATTAAGCTCCAAAGGTTTTTCAATTTTCTCTTCAAACACTTCATATCTAAACTCAGGAAAAAGACTAACGAACTCGTTGTTTTCCATTAAGCCTAACTAGTGAAAATAAAAACAAGAAACAAAAAGATGTAATTGCAGAATCTAAAGGAAATAACTTCGAGCACTCACCAGCAACTAAAAGACTTAGCAGCCAAAGAATGTGAGTACCTTTTACCTTACCTCCCCGGCAACGGCGCCAGAAAAGAGCTTGATGTCTACGCACTTCTATTCTTGTAGACACTTGTTGGGCCTCCAAGTGCAGAGGTTTGTAGAACAGCAGCAAGTTTCCCTTAAGTGGATCACCCAAGGTTTATCGAACTCAGGGAGGTTAGAGGTCAAAGCTATCCCTCTCAAGCAACCCTGCAATTACGATACAGAAAGTCTCTTGTGTCCCCAACACACCCAATACACTTGTCAAATGTATAGGTGCACTAGTTCGGCGAAGAGATAGTGAAATACAAGTAGTAGTGATGATTATAAGTAGCAAACGTGATGTGAAATAAATATCGTTGCGAGCAAACAAGTAACAAAATAGCAAGTAAACGGTGTGCAAAGCTTGGAAACAAGGCCTAGGGATCATACTTTCACTAGTGGACACACTCCCAACAATGTAACATGACTGAACAAATAACTTCTCTTTGCTAAGGCACTCTGAATTACTCTCCTAATGAATAACACTAATCATTGTGTAGTGGCTACAGAAGCACCCCTTAAAGTTCATCAAGTACTTGACAAACACCACTCATAGAGATACCCAAATCACACAACTCAAGATAGAAATCATTGCAACTTAGACCAAGTACTAACACGGTGCACACACTGTCAACATTACACCATGAAAGGAGGAATAGATCACTCAAACTATCATAGCAATAATTATTCTCATAATCCACAAGAGATCACAATCATAGCCTAAACCAAGTACCACCATGATGCACGCACTGTCACCGTTACACCATGGCAGGAGGAATAGATTACTTTAATAACATTGCTAGAGTACACAAAATATCTGAATAATAACATGTACTTATTCAACATGATACAAAGCTCACGATCACATAAAGATCACATCATGGGAGAGAGAGGTGAACCACATAGCTACCGGTAGAGCCCTTAGCCCCGGGGATGAACTACTCCCTCCTCATCATAGGAGACAGCAAGGTTGATGGAGATGGCGGTGAGGTCGATGGAGACGGCGGAGACGGCGATGGAGACCGATGGAGATGGCTCCGGGGGCACTTCCCCGTCCCGGCAGGGTGCCGGAACAGAGACTTCTGTCCCCCAAAATTCGTCGGCGATGGCGGCGGAGTTGCGGAACTGTTTCTGGAAAATTGCCGAATCCCCCAGGGTTTTCCGTCTCGAGGCTTCTTATAGGCGAAGGGGCGATGTCAGAGGAGGGCCAGGGCCTCCTCACACATAGCTGGCGCGACCAGGGGCCTGGCCGCGCCACCTGTGTGTGTGGGGCCCCTGTGGCCCACCTCCTACTCCTCTTCGGATCTCTGGAAGCTTCCGGGTAAAATAAGACTTCAGGATGTGGTTTCGTCCAATTCCGAGAATATTTCCTGTGTATCACTCTGAAACACAAAAACAGCAGAAAACAGGGAACTGGCACTGTGGCAACTCGTTAATAGGTTAGTTCTGGAAAATGCATAAAAGTGCCACTAAGTGTAACGAAACAATAGGCAAATGGTGTAAAAACAAGCATGGAGCATCAAAAATTATAGATACGTTTGAGACGTATCAGTAGCCCCCGAGTGCCTGGGATAGTCGAAGACTATGGCAGGGACTCTAACTCGAGCCTCCCTTTCATCGCCCGAGACTATGTTCGCCCTACCTGAAAAAGCATAGCTACACAGAAGTATGCAAATGATGTATCCAGCAGACGCGATCAATTCGAGCAATGCTCATGCTGAGCCTCGAAAAAGTATTTAGCTTGGTTTGCAGGGGGATGCGCATAACCGGCCTGAGACTCACGCCGGGTCTCAGTTAATTGCATAGCCGCAAAGACATTCAGTTAGCTTACTCAGATTTGAGTCCCCCGACTCGAACCCGCGTGGGCTGGCGCTACTCCGACCTGAGCCACGTTGGACTTACCAGGTCGAAGCCCAGTTCATTGTGAGGCACCCGATGCGTCCATCGGTGCAAACTTCTTACCGTAGGTATGAAAAATTTCTTCGCAGAGCACGCTTGATACGAATACCGGGCCATCTGGTGTTGCAAACCGTGGACTTACCTTCGTATTTGACATACGGCATCCGAATTGGTATGTTGCCACCAAAATTCAGGTATTTTGAGTGTTGATAGCCTGAAGCAGAAATTCGAAGGACCGGGGCCCGAACTCGAATAAAGCAGAAGCGCTGCTGGCTCGAAAGAGATGGTTCGAGGGACCGAAGCCCGGGCCTGAATAATTTGAAGGCTCTGCTGGCCCAAAGAAGACAATTCGAGGGACCGAAGCCCAGTCTCGAATAACTTGAAGGCACTGCTGGCCCGAAGAAGACAATTCGAGGGACCGAAGCCCGGACTTGAATAATTTGAAGGCTCTGCTGGCCCGAAGAAGACAATTTGAGGGACCGAAGCCCAGTCTCGAATAACTTGAAGGCACTGCTGGCCCGAAGAAGACAATTAGAGGGACCGAAGCCCGGTCTCGAATAATTTGAAGGCTCTGCTGGCCCGAAGAAGGCAATTCGAGGGACCGAAGCCCAGTCTCGAATAACTTGAAGGCACTGCTGGCCCGAAGAAGACAATTCGAGGGACCGAAGCCCGGTCTCGAATAATTTGAAGGCTATGCTGGCCCGAAGAAGACAATTCGAGGGACCGAAGCCCAGTCTCGAATAACTTGAAGGCACTGCTGGCCCGAAGAAGACAATTCGAGGGACCGAAACCCACTCAAAACATCAAGTGGAAAACAAAATCGTCCAGAGAACATTGCGCATGTTCGGGCAGTGCAAAGAGAGCACGAAAACCTCGAAGAAAAACTCAACACCAAAAAGTGTTCTGGTCGCCACACGCACATACCTCTGAAATTTGAAGAGACCCTCGTCAACCTTGCCCCTTGGGTCGAACAGGATCAGCTTTTCCTGAGAGCCACGTCAGTGCTGACGCCAGATTTCCTCGAGTTGTCACGCCATCCTCTGCTGGGATGGCCTGACTCTGACAAGACTAGACGCGTGGTGGGTCCAGCGGCCGCACGTCCCGGCTGTTGACCGTGTTTGACCGCACGTCCCGCGTGTGGGTGAAAAAAGTCCGCACGGTTTCCTTGATTACCGTGCGTAGTGGAGGCCTTGGTTCCCGTGGTGTTGACGCGTGGACGGCCAGATCTGCTCCGATGTTTCCACTTCGTAGCGGACGGCCCAGATCAACCGTAATTTCCAGAATTAAGGATAAAACGGCAGCGGAGGGGTAATAGCTCACCCTACTCCGCCGCCACCGTCTTCCTCCTTGCGCTCTGCAGCAGTTGCTTCCTCCGCCTGCACCCATTTCCACAGCCTTTGCTGCGCGCCGAGCCCATGGGTAAGAGGGGTTCCTCCGCAACCGGCGCCACCGCCAAGAAGGCCAAGACTGGAGACGCTGACGCCTCCGTCGTCGGCCGTTGGGTTCAGACCAAGGTCGGGGACAAGGAGCTGTCCCAGGCCGAGAAGATGGGCCTTCTGAAGAACACGCCGGCGGAATCGCTCGCCGCCGGCCCTGAGATCATTCCCCGGCCTCCTCCTGGATTCCGGGTACTCTTCATCGCCTTTCTGTTGCGGGGTTTGTCTCTTCCCCCGCATCCTTTCCTCCGCGGCCTCCTTTTCGCTTACGGGATTCAGCTCCATGATCTGAATCCCAACACAATCCTTCACATTGCGTGCTTCATCACGCTCTGTGAATGCTTCCTGGGGATTGAGCCCCACTGGGTGTTGTGGCACCGAATCTTCGTCATCCGGCGCCCTCTGCAATTCCAGACTGGCGGCTTCAGCTGCCAAGTGCGCCCGGATGTCCCTTACTTCTCCCTACAAACGCCCGAAAACAACCCCGGCTGGAGGATGAAATGGTTCTACGCCAAGGACAAGTTCTCCGATGGCGAAACCTTCGGGCTTGAGGAATTCCAGAACACCACCATCCTTCACTCCCGTGTATCCTGGAGGCATGATCTTTCAGATGAGGAGATGAAGATCACGGAGCCGCTGATGGAGAAAATCGAGCAACTTCGATCCACTCCGAAGAAGGAGCTTTCGGGCCTCCAGCTTATCCGAACCTTCATCGAGCGTCGGATCCAGCCCCTCGCTGCTCGAGCCCACTGCATGTGGGATTACAGCGATCGCCGGGATTCGACCTGAATCTTCTCGGACGAGTTGCGCGAGGCCGAGATCGACGAGTGCGTGCGCGCCGTCACAAATATCAAGAAGAAGTCGCCTGTGCCAAAAGTCTTCGGTGCGGTGGCCTTCAGCAAGGCCTTTTCCCGCACCGAGGTATGCTTTTTATCTTGGTCGAATACTACTTTTGTTCCACAGCTCTGTTGATTAGTGTCGAATGCAATTGAAATCCTTGTATAGGTAATCGAGGTAGCTCGATGCTATCCGCCCCAGCCCGAAATGGGTGAGTATCCAGGGCGCGATTTTACCGAAGTGCCGGAGGGATCGACCTCTGCCGCTCCATCGCCACCGAGAGCCCCGAAGAAACAACTGATCGCGGATGTCGTCGAGGACTCAGAAGATCTCGATGATGCCCATCTCACTTCAGGTGATGACGACGACAGCACGATCCCCGCAATGCCTTTGAGCAGCCATCCTCCTCTTCGAGTAGGAAAAAGGGTCCTTCCGAAATTTGGAATAGATGCATCGTAAGTTTCCTTTGCATCATATAACTTTGCTTCGAAATGGCTGTGATGTATTGACTTCGATGCTTGCTTCAGATCGTCCACCGAAGAGACCTCGGCTAGCCAAGGAGGCCGCGACCAATACCGTATTCGGCCTCATGACGACTCCCTCGAGCACACCGCGGATTCGCAGGAGATGGCAGCTGGAGACGCCGCTCCTGAGGTCGACCCCCCGAAGCCTCCGTCTCCTGCGAAGAAAAAGGTGGGTGAACCTGAATTCTTCCTGATTTCTTCCTTCGGCGAGTCTTCCAGCTCCAAAGGCCATGTAAGTCTGAAATCTCCAGCTCGTATGTTTTCCTCTCAGTAGCCCCCGAGGGTGAGTCGAAGTGTTTACACTTGGGCTCGCCCTCCTAACAATAATTCGAAAATTTTATCCTTGCCTCTTCTTGCTCAGCCCGTTGTTAGGGACTAATCAAAGGTATGCAAGAACTTTCTTGCGCTGGAGGAAGAGAACAGATGACTGACCGCCCAGCTCGACGATGTTCGACGTGAGTAATGCTTCCTCTCTTGTAGTATCGTGCTCTGAAGGCTATTTCGCTTCACATCCTTACGACATCCTTTAAATGGTTAGGGATTGGAGCGCAGGCTGCCGCCGATAAGACGTCCCTGAAGACTCAGCTGGACGATCTTGCCGCGGAAAACTCGGGCTTGAAGGCTAAAGCCGCCGAGCTGACCGACGAAATCGCCCGATTAAAGGTCGAATCGTCCGAAGCTCAAGAGCGTGTGAAGAAAAGTCGCCTGGATGCCGAATCAAGAGAGAGGGACCTGCACCAGCGCCTGCAGAACTTGCTCGATACTTTGCGCGGTGAGTCTTCGACATCCCTTGATTAAGTTTCTTCGTGCCGATTGATTGCCTCACTTAACTGAAGAGCTTATCCTTTCTTGCAGATGCTGTGGAGTTGGATGCCGGGGCTATGAAGGAGCCTCCTGGACTAGAGTCCAGTGTTGGTACCGCCGAGCGCCTAAGTCGGGAAGTCTGCAGCTTCCTGGCGAAGGTGCGGTCTATGCTTATCCGCGTTCGGGGCACATCTATCCCTGACTCGGTCAGCGATACCATGGCTGGGATCCTCAAAGCCCTGACGGTGAAGCCAGATGGCGAAGATCCGTTAGTTGCTACGGTGCGCCGACAGGTAACTATCGGTTCTGAGTCTGTCTTCTCTCTGATGATGATGCACGAGGTGGAGTTCGACGCCGACAAGGTCACGAGCACATACCCGAAGGATGTTGATGGACGTGACAAGTCGGCCAAAGGCTATGTTGCTCGCGCTCGTGACTTGGCTGCTCGGTTGACGAGCTTCCTGGCCGAAAGGAATGATCAGGGAGCGGCGGCGCGGGCTCGAAGGCGCGGGACTTCCGGCGCCCAATCCAGCAAGGCCCCTGGTAGCTCAGCGTAGTGCAATTGATGCCTTTGTTGTGCATCTATAATTAGTCTTGTGATGCTATGTCAAATAATGTTGTTTTAATGCGGGTGCACCATCTGCTGTAACTTTGCTGCACTTATTTTGTTATCATATTCTGTGTCTGCTTTCTTGATTACCGATGACTATACGTGACCGGGGTCGCCTTGTGCAGGATGCGTCCATGCTTTCGAGTGCCTGGCCTGTTTCTTACGAGACAGTTGCCAGTTCTTCCAATGCCACCGAGAGGAGAGCGCCTTCCACAGGCGAATTGACCTTGATTCGGTCCTTGCGCGATCAACTTAAGAATACGCAGCAACAGCTGAAAGCAGTTACTGCAAAGGTCGACGTTGCTCTGTCCAAGGCATCACATGCTGCGGATGGCGAAAAATTCCTTCTCGAGGAGCTCGAGAATCTTGGGAAATCCCTGAAGTGTAAGTCTTTCGAACTCTTTCGTTGTGCCTTGTGATTTGAGCCCATAAAATTTTATTTTCTACCTCTTTCTGTAGATGTGTGCCTCGACAGTGCCGCTGAAGCCCGACGTGTGAATGTGCACCTTCTTGCTACCCAAACGCACGCCAATTCGGTTGCTGACAATTTCTGGGCAGATCGGTCGAAGGCGATGAAGCTGACACTTCTTCAGGACAGGATCGCCCAAGCTGGAGTGTTGGCTGAGACGAGCCGAAGCGCCCTTGCTTTGGTGCATGAGGCGACGTTTCCTTTGAACAACCAGACCGAAGGTCTGCCGGCTCTGCTCGACCGATTCGAGAATGGTAATGTTGTGTACTCCTTTGTCCGAGAGCATTTGCGCTGCAGAGCCGTGGTCGCTCTTGCCTTCGTGCGCGCTCATTATCCTGAGGTCGACTTGGAGCTACTTAAGACACTTCCTCCATCCCCAGTGGTTGCGTTGACATGGAGCACCATTATGCTGCTTGCAGAGGCACAGCCGATTGCATCGCTCAACAGATTATCACCGAAAGTGATCGTCAGAGAGCAAACCAGGGTGTCGCAGCGCACTGAGCTGGCCCTGTACATGTACCTGTACCTTGTGTATATATTGTATATGTGTATCTTCTTTGGAGTTCGTCTGGGTGCTTTGAATGGATTATGTGGGCTGGGTAGCAAAGCTCTTGCGCATATTGTCTTGGCCGGCCTCATCGCGGAGCCCCCTAGCGTGGGGCAAAACCCCCGAGCATGGGTCGAGAGGGCAAAGCCCCTGAGCATAGGGCGAAGCCCCCAAGCGTGGGTCGAGAGGGCGAAGCCCCCGATCATGGGTCGGGAGGGCGAAGCCCCCGAGCATAGGGCGAAGCCCCCGAGCGTGGGTCGAGAGGGTGAAGCCCCCGAGCGTGGGTCGGGAGGGCGAAGCCCCCGAGCATAGGGCAAACAATGATGTGGGGGAATAAACTTTATTACTTGGCGCCGAAGGCGCAATGGTTGAGCGTGGTCTGCTGCCGACGCTTAGTTACATAGAGATGGGGGGAGATGTGATGGCCCTAAGGATAGAACCGACGCAGCTTCTGTGCGTTCCATGTATTATCGATGTCTTTCCCCGTCTTGGGGTCGCGTAGCCGATACGCACCTCCTGGGATTGCTTCGTGAACGAGGTATGGGCCCTCCCATGGTGGTTCCAGCTTCGCCGTGCTTGTTTGCTTGAGTCGAAGGACGAGGTTGCCTGGCTCGAACGACCGTCCGCGTACCCGTCTGCTGTGGTAATTGCAGAGGCTTTGCTGGTAGACTGCCGAGCGTACGAGGGCGACATCTCGGGCCTCGTCCAGCAGGTCTTGTGCATCTGCAAGTGCCTTTTCTGCGTCTTCTTCAACGTAGGCCACCACGCGGGGCGCGCTATAGCGCACGTCCGTAGGTAGCACTGCTTCTGCCCCGAAGAGCAAGAAGAAAGGTGTGTAGCCGGTTGAGGAGTTAGGCGTGGTTCGCAGGCTCCACAGAACCGAAGGCAGTTCTTCGACCCAGGCGCCTGCTGTGCGTTTGAGGGGTCGAAGGAGTCTCTTCTTTAGGCCCGCGCATACGAGCCCATTGGCTTTTTTGACTTGGCCGTTGGACTTGGGATGTGCGACCGAAGCGTACTCGACCTTGATGCCGAGGTTTTTGGCAAACTCCTGAAACTCGCCTGAGGTGAAGTTGGTGCCGTTGTCGGTGATGATGCTGTTCGGTACCCCGTACCGGTAGACGATGGACTCGAAGAACTAGACTGCTGTGGTTGCTTCTTGGTTGGTGACCGGGACAGCTTCAATCCATTTGGAGAATTTGTCCACCGCGACCAACAGGTATGTGTGACCTCCTCGAGATGACTTGGGCAGAGGTCCCACCTGATCGAGGCCCCATTGCGCGAAGGGCCAGGCGACGGGTATAGTGTGCAGCTCGGACGCGGGCGCGTGAGGCTTGGTGGTGAAGTGTTGGCATGCCTCGCAGTGCTGGACGATGTTCCTGGCGTCATAGAGAGCAGAAAGCCAGTAGAACCCTGACCGAAAAGCTTTAGCCACAAGGGTTCGACTGCTGGCATGATGCCCGCAGGTTCCCTCATGGATTTCTCGGAGGAGGGCGATTCCATCTTCCTGTGCTATGCACCGTTGGAGTACCCCTGTGGTGCTACGCTTGTAGAGCTCCCCATTGATTATGGTGAAGGCTTTGGAGCGCCTCATGACTTGCCGCCGATGGATGGGGTCTTCTGGAAGCTCGCCCCGAATCAGATAAGCCAAGTACGGCTTCGTCCAAACTGCTTCAATGAGCATAACTGCTGCTGCGTCTTTGGGGAGGTCTTCTGTTCCCACCGCTGAGGTGGTGCTGCCTTGCTGAGCCCCCGAGCGTGTTGCTAACGCCGGGTCGGTCACTGATTTGATCTTGACAGAGCGCTCGAATATCTCTTTGAAGAAGACTCCGGGCGGTATTGGGAGGCACTTTGACCCGATGTTGGCCAGGTTGTCTGCCTCTTCATTGCTTTCCCTGCCGATGTGCATCACTTCGCAGCCCTCAAATTCGCCTTCGAGCTTATCGTACATGGCACGATATGCGATCATGTTTGCGCAGGTTGCGTCGCACACCTTCATGACTTGCTGGGCGATGAGGTTCGAATCTCCGTGGATCTTAATGCGGGTGGCCCCGCAGGCTTTCGCCATGCGCATGCCATGGAGAACAGCTTCGTACTCTGCCTTGTTGTTCGAGGGGTTTGAGAAGCGCATGCGGAGAACATAGCGCATCCTGTCCCCCTGTGGTGATACGAGAACCACTCATGCTCCTGCCCCCGAAACCCGCTTGGACCCATCGATGAATATGGTCCAGCTATTCGACAGGTCTGGAAGTTCGGGCATCTGAGCTTCTGTCCATTCGGCTATGAAGTCTCGTAGGACTTGGGACTTGATTGCAGACTGGCGCTGGTATGTAATCTCCCAGGGTCCCAGCGTGATTCCCCATAGCGACACACGCCCTGTGGCGTCTGGGTTGTTCAGGATGCTGGAAACTGGATTCGAGGCCACCACTATGATGGAGTGGCATTCGAAGTAGTGCGGTAGTTTCTTCCCCGTTGAAAGAGCATTTCCCTAATAAATGTATTTTGGTGTTTGTTAACAACATTTGGTGAATTAACCATTCTATTTAAGTTCTGCAGATTTTCTAGGTTAATTCAGAATCTCGCGGAGGTTCACCCCAAAAAGGAAGAAAAGATCGAAGCCCGTAGTCCAGTAGTGGAGTTAGGGCTTAGTGGTCTTATAGGGTGCTTCGCGTAGGTGGAATTGGTGGAGAGGGGATCCTCAAAGTACTGCTGTTGCTACTTCTAGGGCGGAGACTCCGGCCCTGGTGGCCGGAGACTCCGGCCTAGGAGTGTCGCCCTAGCAATCCTCCCAGTTGGTCTAAGCAGTGACCAGCCCGGAGTTGGGCCGGAGACTTTCTGTCTCTGGCCGGAGACTCCGGGTGGGGCGGAGACTCCGGTCCCAGCGGCCGGAGACTCCGGTCTGGCCAGCCAGGTAAGGGTGGGCTAGTGAGTTGGTCTAAGCAGTGACCAGGCCGGAGTTGGGCCGGAGACTTCTGTCTCTGGCCGGAGACTCCGGCCATGGAGTCACTTAGGGCGGAGACTCCGGCCCTCCTGGCCGGAGACTCCGGCCCTAGTCGACCAGCAACGGCTACATTTCGAGGAGGAGTATATAATGCCTTCTTCTTCCTCAAGAGAAGGCTGCGGCTTCCACTCTCTCTCCTCCATTGTTCCAAAGCTTCAAAGCTCAAGATCTCTCTCCCTAGCCAATAGAACTCAAAGCCCTTTTGGGATTTGAGGGAGAAGACCTAGATCTACACTTCCACCAAGGCGATTTGATTTCCCCCCTCTCTTTGTTGAGGGGCTTGTTACTTGTGTGATTCATCGGATTCCTAGCCGGAAGAAGCCGTCCCCCAAGCTTGACTTTGTGTGTAAAAGCTTGGTGGACCTATTGGGAGCCTCCAATTGAGTTGTGGAGCTTGCCCCAATACTTTGTGTAAAGGTGTCGTGCCGCCTTCAAGGGCATCGCTTAGTGGAGCGTGGACTCGCCTTTGTGGCTTGTTCACCGGAGAATAGGGTGAGCCTTTGTGGCGTTGGTGGCCTTTGTGGCACCACACCTCTCCAACGTAGACGTACTTCCCGTAACAAGGAAGGAACTACGGAATACATCCTCGTGTCTTCGTGTCTCCATTGCGGTGACCTCTATCCTTTACTTGTACCTTTACTTATATTGTTATTGCTAGCTTGCTTGTCACTCTAGGTAAATTCACTTAGTATCACATCTAGAGAATTTACCTTCTTGTCTAGCCGTAACTTGAAAAGAATTAAAATTATTGGGTAGCTCCTATTCACCCCCCCCCCCTCTAGTCGCTCATACGATCCTTTCAATTGGTATCAGAGCGTGGACTCTTATTCGGGCTTAACCGCCTAAGAGTTTGAGCAACTATGGAAGGGGATAAGGGTAATGAAACTCCTCCCGAAGATACTCCTCCATCTATCTCTTCCTCTTCAATCTCACGTGAAGAGCATTTGGCGTCCTTAGACACAATGCAAACCACTATGAGATTGGAGATGAAGGCTATGTTTGAGGAATATTTTGGAAGAAAACCTTCCGGGCCCACCGACCCAAACACCACTCCTAGTGTGGAACTCTCCTTGGCTAAGGTGAAGCCACCTAACAATGGCTCCACCTCCGCCGAGAATAAAGGTGACCCTCCTAAGGAAAATGATGGTCCGGCAAAGGGTGCTAACATTCCACCCCCTAACACTTACTCTCCTCCGCCGGTCCATTATCCTATGACACACATTAACAACATGGGATCTCCTCCTAAGCTTGATTCTCGCAATTTTATTAAATGGCAAGGACTAATGAAATCTCATATTTCTAGCTCTTCTACTCATTTGTGGAGGGTCATACAAAATGGCTTTGCACCTCATGATCCTCTCAACTTGACCGGAAGGGAAGAAGTTGATGAGCAACTCAATGCCACCGCCAAGCATCTCCTCCAACAAGCCGTACCGGATACTCATGCGGTACACATCAACAACTTGAGCACCGCCAAGGAAGTATGGGACTATCTCACTATGCTCTTCATTGGGAATGAAAGTATTCGGTCCTCCAAGTTTGATGAGCTCAAGAGTGAAGAAAGGGATTTCATTATGCGTGATAATGAGACTCCCGATGAGATGTACCAAAGGATCTTGGCTCTTGCAACGGCCTTGACCGGGTTTGGGTGCAAAGACAATGGTGATGACTATATCAAGCGTATGTTCATCACCTCCATCAACCCAAGAGAACCCATGCGATCCGAGATAATCCGTTCAAGACCGGATTTTGGGAGTATGACCTCAAATGAAGTTCTTTGCGAGTTCACCGCCTTGTCTATCTTGAAGAAGAACGCAGAAGAAACAAGAGCCCGTGTTCTTGCCGGACAAGGAGTTCACAATCTTGCTCTCAAGGCCAAGGTGGTGTCCAAGCAAGGAGAAGGAGAAGAAGAAATATATGAAGAAGAGTGTTGGTCTCCGGAAGATCTCAAGTTTGCACTCCATGAACACTTGGCTCTCAATGCAAGTGCCTTTTGGGATGCCAACAAGCACAAGACGAAGGGATCCAAGTTCAAATCCTTTCCAAGAAAAGGTGGTGACTCTAAAGTGAGACATTGCTACAATTGTGGAGGAATCAAGCACTTCATCGCCGAATGTCCTTATGAGAACAAGGAGGACAATGAGGGCCGGCTCGTCCCCAAGCGCCGGTCATCAAAGTTCTACCCATCCAAGAAGCATGGGAACAAGGACAACAAGAAGAAAGGAGAAAGGGTATTGGTGGTTCATGAGGAGTATGACTCCGAGTCCGATGATGATGACTCCGTTGATGAAGAGAATGGAGAAGTGGCCGCCATTGCCATTGTCTCCACACCACCTACATCCCTCTTCAACTCACAAAATGAGAACACCATCATCACCACTCACAAGTGTCTTATGGCTAAGGCCTCGGAGGTAACCTCATCACCTACTCCTTCATCATCACATTCCACAACTACCTCTATGGATGATGTGAGTAGTCTTAAGATTAAGAAAGAACTAGTTTCTTGTGATGATTTTCTTGCTAACATGAAGGGGCCAACCAAGATATACGTTGAGACACTAATGTGTGAACTTGGTGATGCCCATGACACTATCAAGGAGAAGGAGGAGTTGGAAAGATTAGCCGCCGATGATATTGGCTCTCTATCAATTGAGCTCGAAGAAGAGCAAAACTTGAGAGTCTCTTTAGAGGAGAAATTGTTGGGACCAGAAGAGTCTCATAATCTAATCTTGTCAAAACTCACTAAAGAACGTGACCATGCTCTTGCTATGGTCAAGTTGCTTAAAAAGGAGAAAGTTGAATTTGACGTTGGTCATAATGATCTTCGTGAGAAGTTTGAGAAGCTTGAAGAAGCTCACAAGGCTTTGGAGGGCAAATTCTCTCATCTCACCAAGATTCGTGAACAACTTCAAATTCAACTAACTATTGAACAATCTAAAGTCCCACTAATGCAAGTTATTGAAGTTCCTTGTTCTTCTAACTCTATTTGTGATCATAGTGATATCATTGAGGAGAACAAGAGGTTGAAGGCCGATCTTGCTAAGGGCCTTGCTACTTGCATTCAAGGTGAGAAGAATCTCAATGATCTCTTGAACAATCAAAGATTGTTCAAGGGAAAGGAGGGCCTCGGTTTTGTTGCCGAGTCCTCAAAGAAAGGGGATCTCTGTTTGGTGGCCGAGTCCTCAAAGAAGAAGAAGAATAAGAAGAACAAGAAGAAGACAAAGCCTGCTGCTGCTCCTACTCCTCATGTCCCATTTGATATTTGTTACACCGAGGAGGAGTGGGAGGAGCTGAATGGAAAGAAGAAAATCGAGAAGACCGGAGTCTCCGGGTCAAAGGCTCCGGAGTCTCCGGTTAGTTCATCTACCCCGGAGTCTCCGCTCCCAAAGGCCGGAGTCTCCGGCCCTTCTCACAATAACTTTGCAGGAAAATATAACCCTCATTATGTTCTTCTTAGATACTATTATGGTGATGTCTATGCTAAATATGTTGGTCCCTATAATGGTTACATTGAGTATGCTATTTGGGTACCTAAGATTCTTGTGACTAACAAAAGAGGACCCATTCAAAAATGGGGACCTAAAACCAAGAATTAATCTCTTGTAGGACATTGCTTCCGGAGGAGTAAAATGGATTATTGATAGTGGTGCCACAAGCCACATGACTGGAAGCAAAAATATTGTGGAAGATCTAAAGCCCAATACTTCAAATGTCACGGTCTCATATGGTGATAATTCATCCTCTAAGGTACTTGGTTTCGGTAAGGTGGTGATCACTCCGGACGTGTCCCTAGTGAATGTCATGCTTGTCGAAACCATTGGTTATAATCTACTTTCCGTTCATCAACTTGCTACTATGGGCTATGCCACATATTTTGATGTTGATATTGTGGTCGTCATGTGGAGTAAGTCTCTCAAGGTTGCCTTTGTTGGGTATGTCGAAAACGGCTTGTATGTGGTGGACTTTTCGGAGAAACCCACTACGGCCGCGATATGCCTAATTACTAAGGCCGACGTGGGATGGCTTTGGCATCGCCGGTTAGCCCACGTCAATATGAGAGCTTTGCAAAATCTCTACACCGGCGGCCACATACTCGGACTAAAGGATGTTTCTTTTGCCAAAGATCGTGTTTGTAGGGCATGTATTGAAGGAAAGATGCATGAAACAAGTCATCCAAGCAAGACTATTATCTCTTCCAAGAGGTGCTTGGAGCTCCTTCACATGGATCTCTTTGGACCTCCCACTTATGCAAGTCTTGGTGGCAAGAAATATTGCTTGGTGATTGTCGATGACTATTCAAGATACACTTGGGTTTATTTCTTTGAGTTCAAGAGTGAGACCCAACAAACCGTCAAAGACTTTGCCACCGAAGTTGAGCGTCAATTCAATACCACCATATTGACTATAAGAAGTGACAATGGCACCGAGTTCAAGAACTACTCCCTAAATGAGTTTCTTAGTGATGCGGGTATCAAACATCAATATTCCGCTGCATATACCCCGCAACAAAATGGAGTTGCCGAGAGGAAGAACCGGACTCTTATGGATGCGGCAAGAACTATGTTGGCGGAGTTCAAGTCTCCATACAACTTTTGGGCCGAAGCTATCAATACCGCATGCCATGCCACCAACCGGCTTTATCTCCGCAAGAACTTGAACAAGACTCCATATGAAATTCTTACCGGGCAAAAGCCCAACATCAAGTACTTCCGGGTATTTGGTTGTAAGTGTTTCTATCTCAAGAAAGGTGTTCGTTTGTCAAAATTTGATTCTAAAGCATTAGAGGGTATCTTTGTTGGTTACTCCACGGACTCACATTCCTATAGGATCTATAGCAAGTCCACCGGGCATGTTATAGAGACTTGTAATGTGAGGTTCGATGAGGATAATGGTTCCTTTGTAGGACAAAGTTGTGTTCGTGATGTAGGTGACGAAATTCCTCCCCAAGCCATAAGAAGAATGGGTGTCGGATTCTTCCGGCCCATTGAGGGACACCTTTTGGCCGAAGGAGAAGGACAATGCTCTACATATGTGGAGCCTTCACCTGCTGAACACACACAGGACATTGACCAAAGACAAGCTGCACACCCTCAACCTCAAGATCATCCCACCGAGCAATCTTGCCCGGAGTCTCCGGCCCCTGTGGTTCGGACTCTCCGGCCTATACCGGAGTCTCCGGGTATGGATACCGGAGTCTCCGGGGATGATCAAGGCCTTGATGAAGATCCTTCGGAATTCCGTGGCTATGGGCCACTTGATGATCAAGGCAATCCACTTAATGGTCAAGGCGAGGACCAGAACAGTGATCATGAAGATGATCAAGTAGTCTCTCAAGAATCTCCTCTTGAGGCTCGCACTCGCCGTGAGAAGAAGCTTGAGTCCATTCTTCGACGAAGAAGCATATCCTTGGAAAATGTGGTTGGGAGTGTTCGTAAAGGTGTCTCCACTAGGAGGCAACTTTCTAACTTTTGCTCTCATCATGCTTTTGTCTCTTGTGTAGAACCCAAGAAAGTTTATGAGGCGCTTGAGGATCCGGATTGGCTTGATGCCATGCATGATGAACTCAACAACTTCGAGCGCAACAATGTTTGGACTCTAGTAGAAAGGCCTAAAGATTGTCGTAATGTCATTGGGACCAAGTGGATCTTCAAGAACAAGCAAGATGCAAATGGCATAGTCATTCGTAACAAGGCAAGATTGGTGGCTCAAGGTTTCTCCCAAGTTGAGGGTATTGACTTTGGTGAAACTTTCGCTCCCATTGCCCATCTTGAATCCATTCGCATCTTACTTGCATATGCATCACATCATAACTTTAAACTTCAACAAATGGATGTTAAAAGTGCATTTCTAAATGGTCCCTTAAATGAATTGGTCTTTGTGAAGCAACCCCCGGGTTTCGAAAACCCTAAGTTTCCTAACCACGTTTACAAACTTGATAAGGCGCTCTATGGCCTCAAACAAGCCCCACGTGCGTGGTATGAGCACCTTAAAGAGTTGTTGGTTGATCGTGGTTTTGAAATTGGGGTAATCGATCCCACTCTTTTTACTAAGAAGGTCAATGGGGAGCTTTTCATTTGCCAATTATATGTTGTTGATATTATATTTGGTTCTACTAACAAAGCTTTCAATAATGAGTTTGCCAAGCTCATGACCGACAAGTTTGAGATGTCTATGATGGGGGAGTTGGAGTTCTTCCTTGGATTTGAAGTTAAACAATTGAAGGGAGGGACTTTTGTGAACCAAGCCAAATATACCCAAGACATGCTCAAGAGGTTCGAGATGATAGGAGTCAAAGGCGCAAAGACTCCCATGCCAACAAAGGTTAATCTTGATCTCGATCCTAATGGTAAAGAAGTGGATCAAAAACTCTATAGATCTATGATTGGTTCCTTGCTTTACCTTTGTGCATCTAGACCGGACATTATGTTAAGTGTGGGAGTTTGTGCACGTTTTCAAGCCGCACCAAAGGAAAGCCACTTTGTGGCGGTCAAGAGAATCTTTCGATATTTAGTGAATACCCCTAACTTTGGTCTTTGGTACCCGAAGGGAGCAAGTTTTGATCTTATAGGTTACTCGGATTCGGATTGGGCGGGAGACAAAGTGGAACGGAAATCAACCTCCGGGGCTTGCCAATTTCTTGGTAGGTCCTTGGTGTGTTGGTCATCTAAGAAACAAAATTGTGTGTCTCTCTCTACCACCGAAGCCGAATATGTAGCCGCGGCTAGTTGTTGTGCACAACTCCTATGGATGAGGCAAACTTTGAAGGATTACGGTGTCATTTTTGACAAAGTGCCTCTTTTATGTGATAATGAAAGTGCAATCAAGATCGCTCACAACCCGGTGCAACACAACAAGACGAAGCATATTGAGATTCGTCATCATTTCATTCGGGATCATGTCAACCGTGGAGATATTGATCTATCTTATGTTGGCACTCATGAGCAACTTGCCGATATATTCACGAAGCCTCTTGATGAAGCAAGATTCCGGGAATTGAGGCATGAACTAAATATCATTGATTCAAGCAATGTGGCTTGAGCTAGGTGCATTTACTCCCATACTCTAACGTGTGTGTTGTTCTAGATGTGGGCATGGATATAGGGGGAGTGCGGTCCTAATTGATTGGGCTATCCCTCCCCCCATAATGCCAATAGTAAGCGTATTGTTCTATCTTGTCATTTGTGACATTTTTGAGCTTAATCGATGAGTCTAGGTTTTGGGCCCAAGATATATCTTCGCGGTGCCATACCTATAAACTCATACATGGTGGCCTTTTGGTCACCAACCTCCATAGTGGAGGAGTTTCCCATTTGATTTTATGGCCTTATTTTTTTATGGGAAGATGCTCATGTTTGGTCTTATTTGATTTTGTTTGCATTTTTGCAAACATGAGCATTTTGTACCACACAGTGACAATGTGTCCATCCCAAGCCTATCTCATCCTCAAACATATCTAATCTCTAAATGACATGTCCTTTATACACCATAAATGTGATCTGGTCAATGGGGGGCCGGAGACTCCGGGGTTCACAGCCCGGAGACTCCGGTGAGCCGGAGACTCCGGGGTAAGTACCGGAGACTCCGGCCAGGGCAGTTTCGAAGGGGATATCTAGGGCACGGGGTGGGAAGAACGGTTCACTCTTTCCCCACCCACCCCCGTGCTCCTACTCACCTCTACCGCCCCCCATTGCCCTAGATCGTCCCCGGAGCCTCTCCAAGCTTCGGGATCCGCCGTGCCACCGGCCAATCTCTCCTCCTTGAGGTTGTGGGAACCTTCCCACCGACCGATTTGCTCCAATGGACTCCGGTAAAAATGCTCTTCATCTTCTCCATCTAGTTCCATCTAGATCTACGAGATGTGCATGTTTCCCATAGTTTGATTTGGTGTACTACCCTCTAGTGGCTATTAATCATCTACATAGCAACTTTATTATGAATTTTGCACTCGATTTGGTTCAATGTGGTCTCCTAGGCTCGGGCTCCTGCATCCGACCGGAGACTCCGGCCCTTGTGGCCGGAGACTCCGGCCTGGACGCAAAGTCTCCGGTTTTGGCCGGAGACTCCGGCCCGAGTCCCCGGAGACTCCGGCTAGATCAGGCCAGAGTGCACTCTTTCACAGCATAGTTGCTTATTTTTGGATTCTAGGACATGTCACCTCAACCTTGCTATCTTCCTCACTCATTCACAGGTGCAGGTGGTTCTTGGAAGCCGGCAGCTCATAGCAAGGACAAGTTGGTTGTGAATCCCGCCACAGGGGAGCTTGCTCAGAGGTCAGTCATTGCTCAGCAAGCTAGAGATGCTAAGAGGCTCAAGACAAGGATGGCCGAAGAGGAACGAGCTGAGGCAGCTAAGAAAGTCAAGTTTGATAGTCTTGTGACACTGGAAGGACTTTCATCATCTGAGTTTGTTGAGATGAGGAAGAGAGATATGTACACTCTCCCGCGGAACTCCCGTGACCGTTGCTTTGTCCGCAAAGAGCAAGAGCTGATCATGAAGGAATTCTATGCTTCTCTCAAGAAGTATCCGGTTTGCCCTCAGACGGTAATGGATTTCTCTCATTTTGCCAAGTACAGTGCATACTTCGGAGAGGCTATGTGGATCACTCGCAAGCTTGGGCTCCATCCACTCATGAAGATTCAAGAGTCCTACAACATCACATTGGTCCAACAGTTCTTTGCTACCTTGGTGTTTGGAGATGGTGAGGAGATCCCCATGACTTGGATGACCGGAGAAGAGGTTTGTCACTCCAACTTCATGGACTTTGCTGCTCTCCTTGGGTATGAGTTCCGTGGTGCTACTACTCCTAGTGGCATGAGGATGCATGTGGATGGGGAGTACTATGAGAAGAAGAAGCTTGCTCCTCTCTACACCGGGGATGACAAGAAGATCGTCATCGGGGGCACTCTTGGGCTGTCCAAACGGTCCAACATCTTGCTCCGCATATTCCGGGCCTCCATTGCCCCTCAAGCCGGCAACTTTGATGCTATTCGCAAGGCCTTGGTGAATCTCTTGGCCTACTCTCATGAAGTCTATTGCCAAGGAGAGACCGCACATGTTGAGCCGCTTGATGTGATGGATTTCATTCACAAGGAAATCAATGATTGCATTCTCAGCAAGAAGACTCCTCTCTATGCCCCATTTATCATGAGGCTCATCCGTGCTCAAGGACTCAACCTTCCTCTTCTCGATGCAAACCTTGTGGATCACAAGGTTGTGAAGCTTCAACGCAAAGAACCCACCGGTCACTCCAAGGAACCTTTTGCTCCAATGAGAGGTGAAGATGATGATGCCTTTGCCGCGGGAGTGTCCACTAGAAGGGGCCCAAGGATGAAGCATGCTAGCAATGCCGGCTCTAGCTCCAACAATGAGTTTGCTCAAGAGTACAAGAAGCTCAATTGGTTCCAAAGGAATGTGCTTTGCATGAATGTGGACATCCGTCACAAGCAATATGAGAGCTACATCTCTCAAAAGCACATCAATGACAATCAAGCTGTTCTTCACAAGGCATTTAGAAAGTCTCAACCGGGCTATGTGGAATCACCTCCTTCCTCTTCTTCATCCGGTACTCACAGCTATGGCAAGTGGAGCAAGGGTCTGACTGACTGGCAGGCATTTGAGGAGGTCACCTCTGGCACCTCCAATGTGCGTCATGGCAAGAAGCCCATGGCTTCTGATGATATTGAAGAAGGAGATGAGGACTTCAATGCCGGTTCCGAGGACGAGCCCAAGGATGAAGACGATGAGTGATCTCATGGGTGTGTAGCATCGCTCTTTTCCCTTTTTGGTGTCTCGATGCCAAAGGGGGAGAAGTAGATCTACTAGGTTGTCTTCGTTGGGATTTGCATGGGGTGGTTATTTGGATTTGCACTTCGTTTGCCTTGCTTTGGTCGAGACACAACTTCATGGACTTTCATGTTGTGTCTCATCTATCTGAGTGTTGAACCTTTTAAATGTGTGTGGTATGTTATGTGTGTGAGACTTAAGTTCATATGTTGCTTAGTAAGACTATTAAATTTGTGCTATCTTGTTAGTCTTACTTATATGCTTATTGGTTAGTCTCATATATTATTACTTGCTCTTGGTATAATTGTGAAATATATAGGGGGAGTGATGATTCTTACTTGTGGTGCTCATGTTCAAATGCAAATGGTGTTGTGCACACAAGTAGGGGGAGCTTTTGCTATATATTTCATTTTATTGTGTTTATATCTTGCAAATCCGTATGTTGTCATCAAACACCAAAAAGGGGGAGATTGAAAGAGCATTTCCCTAATAAATGTATTTTGGTGTTTGTTAACAACATTTGGTGAATTAACCATTCTATTTAAGTTCTGCAGATTTTCTAGGTTAATTCAGAATCTCGCGGAGGTTCACCCCAAAAAGGAAGAAAAGATCGAAGCCCGTAGTCCAGTAGTGGAGTTAGGGCTTAGTGGTCTTATAGGGTGCTTCGCGTAGGTGGAATTGGTGGAGAGGGGATCCTCGAAGTACTGCTGTTGCTACTTCTAGGGCGGAGACTCCGGCCCTGGTGGCCGGAGACTCCGGCCTAGGAGTGTCGCCCTAGCAATCCTCCCAGTTGGTCTAAGCAGTGACCAGCCCGGAGTTGGGCCGGAGACTTTCTGTCTCTGGCCGGAGACTCCGGGTGGGGCGGAGACTCCGGTCCCAGCGGCCGGAGACTCCGGTCTGGCCAGCCAGGTAAGGGTGGGCTAGTGAGTTGGTCTAAGCAGTGACCAGGCCGGAGTTGGGCCGGAGACTTCTGTCTCTGGCCGGAGACTCCGGCCCTGGAGTCACTTAGGGTGGAGACTCCGGCCCTCCTGGCCGGAGACTCCGGCCCTAGTCGACCAGCAACGGCTACATTTCGAGGAGGAGTATATAATGCCTTCTTCTTCCTCAAGAGAAGGCTGCGGCTTCCACTCTCTCTCCTCCATTGTTCCAAAGCTTCAAAGCTCAAGATCTCTCTCCCTAGCCAATAGAACTCAAAGCCCTTTTGGGATTTGAGGGAGAAGACCTAGATCTACACTTCCACCAAGGCGATTTGATTTCCCCCCTCTCTTTGTTGAGGGGCTTGTTACTTGTGTGATTCATCGGATTCCTAGCCGGAAGAAGCCGTCCCCCAAGCTTGACTTTGTGTGTAAAAGCTTGGTGGACCTATTGGGAGCCTCCAATTGAGTTGTGGAGCTTGCCCCAATACTTTGTGTAAAGGTGTCGTGCCGCCTTCAAGGGCATCGCTTAGTGGAGCGTGGACTCGCCTTTGTGGCTTGTTCACCGGAGAATAGGGTGAACCTTTGTGGCGTTGGTGGCCTTTGTGGCACCACACCTCTCCAACGTAGACGTACTTCCCGTAACAAGGAAGGAACTACGGGAATACATCCTCGTGTCTTCGTGTCTCCATTGCGGTGACCTCTATCCTTTACTTGTACCTTTACTTATATTGTTATTGCTAGCTTGCTTGTCACTCTAGGTAAATTCACTTAGTATCACATCTAGAGAATTTACCTTCTTGTCTAGCCGTAACTTGAAAAGAATTAAAATTATTGGGTAGCTCCTATTCACCCCCCCTCTAGTCGCTCATACGATCCTTTCACCCGTCATGTAGATGGCATATGCTAGCTTCTGGTAATGGGGGTATCTTTGCTTGGTCGGAGACAAAACTTCGCTCAGGTAGTACACGGGCCTCTGAACTCCGTGCTCTTTGCCTTCCTCCACGCGTTCGACCACAAGTACCGAGCTGACGACTTGATTTGTAGCCGTGATGTATAGCAACATCGGCTCTTTCTCTCGGGGTGTGACGAGAACTGGGGAGGTCGACAGACGACACTTGAGGTCGTCGAACGCGGCTTGCGCCTCTTCTGTCCACGTGAAGTTGTCTGTCTTCCAAAGCAGCCGATAAAAAGGGAGTGCTTTTTCGCCGAGCTTGCTGATGAAGTGGCTAAGCGCTGCGAGTCGACCTATCAACTGTTGGATGTGTCGATGCGTCTTTGGAGGCTGCATGTTGATGATGGCCTATATCTTCTCTGGGTTGCCTTCGATCCCTCTCTCGGAGATGAGGTAGCCCAGCAATTGGCCGGCGGATACCCCAAAGGAGCACTTCTTCGGGTTAAGCTTGATGCTGTAGCGGTCGAGATTGGCGAAGGTTTCTCGCAGATCGTCGAGTAAGCTGTCTACTTTCGCTGTTTTGATGATGATATCGTCGATGTAGACCTCGATGTTGCGACCGATCTGTTCCTTTAAGCATGCCTGCATGCACCGTTGATAGGTGGCTCCGGCATTCTTGAGCCCGAAGGGCATTGTCATGTAGCAGTACACCCCATGTGGGGTGATAAATGCTGTCTTGTCTTCGTCTTCGACCTTCAACCTTATCTGATTGTATCCGGAGTAGGCGTCGAGGAACGAAAGGCGCTCGCACCCCGCCGTAGAATTGATGATCTGGTCGATTCGGGGCAGTGGAAAGTAGTCCTTCGGGCAGTGTTTGTTTAGCGCCGTGAAGTCGATGCACATCCTGTAGATCTTGGTGTCCTTCTTCTCCACCATGACTGGTGGCGAGAGCCACATGGCTTCCTTGATCTCTCTGATGAACTTGGCCTCGAGTAGGCGATTGATTTCTTCGCCCATTGATTTGGCCTTTTCTGGGTTGTAGCGGCGCATGGACTGCTTGACTGGCTTCGCGTTTGGGAAGATTTTGAGCTCGTGCTCGGCGAGTTCCCTGGGGATGCCTGGCATATCTGCTGGACACCAGGTGAACATCCTCCAGTGCTCACGGAGGAACCCGACGAGCGCGCTTTCCTATGCGGGAGAAAGGGAATTCGACACCCGCGCCGTCTTGGTTGGATCCGTCGGGTGGATCTAGTGCTCTCGAGTGTCTTTGCTAGCATTGAATGAGAGTTCTGGGGCGTTCTGCTGCGCCGGTGGATCGATGTCCATGTTGGTGGCCTCCCTGATGTGATGGAGCTCCTCGTGCACTCCGAAGGTCTGGGACATGCTGTTAAAGTCCTTGTCGCAATTTTCGGAACGGGCAAAGCTACCGCTGATCGTTAGCGGTCCCCGATTGGCTGGCATCCGCAGCTTGAGGTAAGCGTAGTGCGGGACCGCCATGAATCGGGCGAACGCTGGTCGTCCGAGAATGGCGTGGTACTACGAAGGCCAATCGACGACCTGGAACTCGGTCTTTTCCTTCCAGAAGTTCGAAGGGGTGCCGAAGATGACATCCAAGTGTATTGCTCCTAGTGGGTACGTCGGCTTCCCAGGGACTATTCCATGGAAGGATGTCTCGGTTGGCAAAAGATTGTTCATTGGGATCTTGATTTTGCGCAGGGTGTCTGCATAGATCAGGTTCAGACTACTCCCTCCGTCCATGAATACTTTCTTCGAGGTGAACCCCCCGATCTGCGCCTCAAGGACCAAGGCGTGGTGTCCAGGGCGCGGGATCTTCGGTGGGTGATCTGACCGATCGAAGCCAATTGGGTGTTCGGACCAATTCAGATACTCAGGCGTGGCGGGTGGTGCGTGCTCGGCGTGGAACACCTCTCTTGCGCGCTTCCGCTGTACTTTGTTCGTCGGGCGCCCTCTCTGAATCATGGGCACGAATCCTCATGGTGGCGGGAACGCCTCCTCTTCGTCAGGTGGCTGCCGTGGCTCGCCATGCTGGATTGTAGCGGCTTGGTGACCCTGTTGGACCACGTTCGCCGGCGGATTAGGCGGTGGCGGTGGAGCGTTGTAAGCTACCGCGCCAGCTACTGGTTGCTCTGTTTGCATCCTCTCTTGAAGCGCTCTACTGAGACGGAGGAATTCCCTGCACTCGATGATGAGATGTGCAGGTCTTCGGATGCCATCTTTATCGAGGTAAGTGTGCCTTGTGCACCCTCCATCGAGCATCTCTTCTGCTGACAGTTGTGGCTGGTCGCATCGTCGACGCCACTCTGTTCTTGGCTTCGAATCACGGCTAGCGCTTCTGCTACTGCTGCTGTAGTAACTGTTCCCTCGTCGCGGTAAGTCGCGATTGTCGTCGCGGTCTTCGTGTATGTAGCCTGCTGCTACCATGTCTGTGTTTTCCGCGTCGTCGAAGCGGTTTCGGTGGCCTTTCTTTTGGGAGCCGGAATGGAACTGGTCTTTTGCGTCGACATCGCGCTCTGCTGATCGGCGACGGCTTCTGGGTGCTGTGATGGAGTCTTCGCCATCGGCCCATTCATTCGCTAAGCTCATGAGGTGGTCGACGGTCTTTGGCTTGCAGTGCCCAAGTTCCTCCTTGAAGTCGCGTCGGAGGAGACCGTCCCGAAAGGCGTCGATGGCCCTTTCGGGCGAGATATTTTCCATCGTGTTGCGGAGGTTGATCCATCGTGAGATATATGACCTCAAGATTTCTCTGGTCTTCTGTACGCACAAGCGCAACTCTTCGAACGATGTAGGTCGGCGTGAAGTGCCTTGAAAGTTAGCGATGAACGCTTGTCGGAATTCCTCCCAAGAGCGGATACTATCTGGGGCAAGATTGTTCAGCCATGCCCTTGCATTGTCCTTCAGGTGCAGCGATAACAACTGGAGGGCGTTATCCCTGGATCCGCCACTGATTTTGACGGCGGTTACGAAGTCGTCGAGCCAAATTCGGGGGTCCTGCTGCCCGTTGAACTTGACTACACCGTCGCTGAGCTTGATGCCCCTTGGCAATGGTGTGGAATGGATTAGGAGGCTAAAGCACTCTGCCCCGCAGAGTCCGTCGTTAGCGCCGCCGAACGTATCACGTTCTTCCTCGAAACGGCGCGCCTCGCGTCGCGCTCGCCCTTGGTCGACTCTGTTCTGAGCCAGACCATGCCGAAGCTCCACGTTGATGGATTCGACCGCTTGTGCTCTGGGCGCCACGACTGGCACCGCTGCTGGGTGCCTAGCTTGCTCCGCTGGTGGGGCGGTCGCATCGTGTCCTGAGCCGGGCGTGCCTTGAAGTACCCTTACCCCTTCGAGTGCCAGGTTTCGCAGGTGCCTCATGTGCTCATCGCCGTTGGATGCGTTTGCGGCAATGTATGCTGCCACGGCCATGATGGCAGCTTCCTTGGTCTTGGGCATCAACTTGGCCTCGTTGAATTCTGCCTCCAGATTTCGGGTGATATTGTGCATATCGGCCCCGGGCTGGGTGCGTGACCTCGACCTATGCTGGACGCTTCATGAGTAATGGGACGATCTTTCGGCCCGTCTTCTGCTGGACACATCAGCTTCGTCTCTTCGTCGTTCCAGTATTCGCCTGTCGGCGCTGATTTGGTCCTTCTGCTCCTGGACGACGAACCGGAGCGCAGCCATATCGCTTGGGCTTGGATTGGGACCGAAATTCGCCTCTCCTGCGTAAACCCTTCTTGCAAGCCGAATCTGATCGTGCGTGACCACTTGGCGGCCGATGTTCGTCCGGTTTTGGCCGTCATTGGCTCTGTTCCCGTTCCCGTCGTCGTGTGACGCCATCATGCAGTGGCCTCCGGACCACGGGGTCGAATCGTCGCTAATTTGGCCCAGCGCTGGAGGGTAGACGTCGTCGTTTTCGACGTAGGGTCCGACCTCGATCATGAAGTCAGAATCGTAATCGACCGCGTAGTCGTCGCTTGATGCGACAGATTCGCTTGGTGAGCAGGAGCTTGCTGAATTGCCGATTTTCCCCTTAGCTTCGGGGTAGACGTCATCGTCGTCGTCGGAGCATGTGTAGTCCGAATATAACCCTTCGATGTAGTCGGGGTCATATGGCGCAGTACGGAGCGTGAGGGCGTTGAGAGAGCCCGCTCGCACTCGGATATTGTCGGGTAGACAGCTGTCGTGTCCCCCCGAGGATCTTCATAGCCGGCGATCTCATGAGATGAGAAATCTCCGGCACCCACGTAGTGGTATGCGTCGCAGTCTTCGCAGTATGCGGTGGTTGGGGATGGAGGTGGATCTTCAAAGCCATTGGACCCTACCGATGGGGTCAACTCCTCCAGCCTTGGTTCCTCCTCTAGTGGTGCCGATGGCGCTAGCGGCGCGATTGCCGAGGGATTGCCCCCGATGACTAGTGGTGCGCCTGGGGTCATCGCAGGTAGCGCGGAATCGCCGACGGAGATTAGTTCGGCGACTCCGTTGTTGTCCACATGGAAGCTGAACAGCCCGAAGGCCATATCGAAACCTCCAGTGATCGCCGAAACTGCTCCCGTCGTGCCCGAAGTTGAGCCGATGATAGTCGCGGCCGGAACTAGTTCGGTGGCGCTTGACGAGATGGCGTCGATGCTGATGTCGGCGCCGGTGTCGGTGTAGATCGGCACGGCGATGCCGACGGCCATGTTGATGGCAGGGTCGATGTCGATCTTGGCGTTGGTGTCAGCGTCGTCCGGCACAGCGATGCCGGCGGTGGTGTCGATGGCGGAGTCGATGTCGATCTCGGCGTTGGTGTCGGTGTCGGTCGGCACAGCGATGCCGACGGCGGGGTCGATGGCGAGGTCGATGCTGATTTCGGTGTTGGTGTCGGTGTAGATCGGCACAGCGATGCCGACGGCGGTGTCGATGGCGGGGTCGATGTCGATCTTGGCGTTGGTTGGTGATGGAGCCGGCGAATCCGTAGATCCAGATCCCGTCGTCCCCATGGTCGGCGCCAATTGACGAGGTTTATCCCCGGCAATGCCCATGTTTAAGGGCTTTCGATCTAGGGAGCGCATTGAGGACCTGGCGAACTCGACGGCGATCAGACGAAAGCAGAAGAACACGGGAGTTTACCCAGGTTCGGCCCCCTTGGTAGGGTAAAGGCCTACGTCCTGCTTGTCTGACTTTGTATTGATGGGGTGGCTTTGATGAAGGTGTTACAATGGTGGCCTAGATTGAATCTAGCCGAACTAGAGAGCTCTGAGTTATCGAGCGCTCCGGCGTGAGGTGGGTGGAAAAGTGTCTAGCCTCTCGAGACCTCCCTCCGAACCTTTTATATGCGAAGGCTGGATCTCAGGATTGTTCTCCAAGTTGATTACAGGTCGGATCCGTTAGAATAAACCCTAAACGAGCCCTATTCGACTAAGTCTCCCTCTTCGAGTCTCTATCTTGTGCGCCAAGTTATGTCCTTGGGCTGCGCCAGGCTGTCATCTTCATGGGCTTCGAGATTCCTTCGACGGTATCCCTCCTGGACCGAAAAGCCAGGTAGGCAAAAGTCGAGGGCCCATTTGTCATTCCTTCGTCACTTGTATTTTAGGACATCAAGGACACAGACTATTCTCTAGAATGGATCAAGAACCCCACATTCTGTGGAATAGCAATAGATTGTCCTGAGGTGTGCCGCGTCCACAAGCTCGAGCCTGTCAAATGTGTTGCATTTGAAGGAACCAACACTGGTTGCAGATTCTACCTATGTTTTTTGTAGAATGTGAGTCCATGGTTATGATTTGCCTTATTACCTCATCCATGGTTTGTTCAACATAGTTATGGTTACTTTCCGTGATTTATAGCAACAATATGATGGTGTATTTGCACCAAGTCACAAACTATGGGTTTGTGGTTCGATCAAGAATGGCCAGAAATAACCAAATTTTTTTTTTTTCAATAATAAGTGCGTTATTACTTAAAAGGTTTAACCATTACAACCGACTTCTGCATAACTAAGATGCACATAGTCGACCAGCTCTAGCGAAAACAGAAGGCTAAAATAAGGACTATCAATACAAGTAATCATCAGACACTATAGAGACTCCTAGTAGTGGAGGACAAATCCGAAGATCACACTGCCAACAATGTTGGATAAAAATATCCATTGCCGTTTCCTCCACCCGTGTAGACACCTCCATAAACAGGTCGCGATTCTCCACACGTTGTAGAGACTACCATGAACGGAGCAAAGTTTTGCACCGATAGATAACCTGGATGAGAGTAGAACTGTTTATCTTTAAGTACCTTGTCATTTCTACAAATACATAGCGATGAAGTAATGGCAAGCGATCTCACCCTGATAAGTAATTTAAACCTATGATCCACTCCATTTAGCAAGTTGCCAAAAATATTCGCAACACCAATTGGTCGGCTATGTGCAACTTAGTGTATTTGCATTAGGAGACTATGGGGGTATGCATCATGACAGCAGCAACGATGCTAGAGATGTCCGTAACGGATCCAATCGCTGAGATGCCCTAAACCCCTAGACATGGAGAAGCTTTAGGAGGCGATCGGCAGGATTGTTAACCTTGTTGAACCTATATTGCCAGTCGTGGCTTTATTAATTACTCCATGGGTTTTAAAAATATAAGATGTTATAGCCTTTTTCTATAACACTAGCAGGGTGGCCCTCACAAATGCGAGGGCATTATCTTATGTTAAACTTGACTCACAACTAATTTTTTTGATATGGTTATATTGTAGGTTATGAAATAAGATCGACTTAGCCATCACAAATAATTTACTAAATACAATAGCATATGAACGGGAAATATTTTTATTTTATATATGATTATTATACTATTTCCAAAATCATTATATAAATGAACATGCCAACTGTACAAAATAATAAATCAATTTTAAAACACAAATAATATGTATTTTACACCACATTTTTGTATGTGGCGTAAATTAAAGAAATTACAGAATGTTTATATTCTATTATGTTTTTCTCGACTTTCAAAGATTATATGATCTGCATGCACCCTATTTCTTTGAAACTGGACATGATTTTTACACCACATTATTTTTTCATAATTCAGAAGTCAAGAATAACTATTCTGCACCCTGATATCAAATAGTGCGTACCTATTTTATCTTCTATATCTAAATAAGAATCCCCCACTAACTAATTTTCCTAGCATCTCGTGCGTCCACGTCATCCTTTTTCCCTGGCGTAGCATCATAGCGTGTGTCTCCTGGCTTCTTCCTAACTGGGCTGGTGGACCTCTGCATTCACCTGCACTAATTCCTCCGCGTAGACGAGCACATGGCCTCACACGAGCACTCACCCGATACAAGAAATGCCCATTAAATCGCACTATGTATCCCGGCAATCAACCAGTAGAAACTGTTCGGTTCACCTTAGCCATCGCCGCCTCCATGTTAAAAACGAATCTGTGTTGTGCTGCCATTGACACCAAGCGTGGGGAGGCCAGATCGCCTCCAATCTCTTGGCTGGCTGCTTCCAATTTGCTTTCTGCCTTTCAATCCCCCAACATATGTCTCTCAATTCGACAGGTTGCGTTCTGGCTGAGCTAGAAATTTGTCCAACAATTTCCTCATGCCAACCTGATTTTAGTAGATTTTGATTAGATTATACGTCTACTCGCTCAAGCCCCTACGAATTTATTTGATTATCCGTGGCCACTATCTTCCTCCGACCGGAATCTCAACAGCCCCTGGCCGCCCGTCTCCACTTCATCTTCTCTGCAGTATCTCCCTGCGATAGCTAATTTGCTGGGTGATGTTTCAGCTCCATGTTCATGCTTCAGGTTTATCGCCTGAGCTTGACGCCGCACGTGCTGGATGTGACGGATCTGGTGCCGCCACCGTCACCTACATCATTACAATCCCATGCTGTATAAGGTTAGTCCAGAATTTCAGATTCCCCCGGTCCCAATTCTACTCTGTTGTCTTTCTTAACCACCACATGACCACAAAATATTCTATGGCTGGCCTGTTGTTTATTTTTCCATGTCTGCACTAAGTAATTTGCAGGTACATTTCCGCATCCTTTTGATGGAAACTCGCAGATGATTGATATGCAAATAGTTCAAATAAGATTTAAAGACCCGGGTGACTTGCAGGAAATTGTTTCTTCTGTTTTCAGCAATCGAGCTTTGCACCAGCAAAAAGTAGTTTATTACTATAATTGATGTTCCTGTTCCAGTTTCAGTTTTTCACATTCAGTAAGCATGTTTATGTTGCTTGCAGGCTATCCAAAAGATTGCAGGTTTAAACCATGTTGAAGAGGTTGCATGTTATCCAAAAGACATGACAGTACACCATAGGATCCGATACATGTTTACATGCTTACATTGGTATCAAATTCTATATTAATATACGTAGCATACTCTTGATATTTCTTTTTAGATTCAACAAGAAAAGGTAATATAAAATGGCACTGAATCATTAACTGAATTCCTAATTTTGGGTTATTCATATCTGATGTAGTTAGAGCTGACAAGTGCTAGACCTTCTCCTCTGCAAGTATTTTGTAAATTAAAGATCGGTAGAAAAATTAATATAAGGATATGATCATGAGCTTTTGCAATGTAACAATTGTGTGTGTCTTTCTGCTGACCTTCTCATGTTTGTTGTATGATATCTGATCAAATTTAGCTTATTTAGGCAAAAAAAAAGATGGTCTCATCAGCTGTTTATATTTGTTTCTAAGTAATCTCATACTAACATTTCATTTGTTCTATTTTTTTTTGTTATTATACAAATCTGTTTGGCCTGCTAATGTCCTGTCGCAATGGACCTCATCTAACTTACTATGTGATGACCTGCTATGAGAAACCACAACAAGTTTCCGCAGCAACGCGCGGGGTATCCTCTAGTTATTGATATATTGCATAATAAATATGAATTATATTTATGGACTGGCTTTTAGTTTCCGTATACCTCTTGATATTGACACGGTGAACATAATATCGATCAACTTTAATGTGCTTAGCATGGACTGTACCATTGAAAACGTTTTTATTTATTTGGTGAGCTGACCGGTCATGTGTCTATACTTGGATTTCTACCTTGTACGTGCCCATCAAAAATTCGTGTCTGGCTGATTACAAATTTTTAGTTGGGCTCAACATGTGTAGAACACAGGTCCATCGTAACATGCCCACCAAAAATTGGTGTACGGCTGATTACAAATATTTGGTGGCCAACATGTGTACGTGTTAGAGACAAGTCTATCATAACGTTACACAATACTTCGGTAAATCTTAGCCATAAATTATAGATCTGATAGTTAAAATAATTCTAATGATGTGAATTAATATGGTGTCTTTATTTTAAATATCCGTATTGTGCTTTTAGTATATAATAGATAGATAGATAGATATGTATCTAGATAATTTTTAGTGGTGTATGTTCATTTATTTTGCTTCTAACCTACACACTAAAAGATATCTAAATATATACATGTTATTAAAAATCTACTCCTACAAGATCTTATATTTTAAAAAGGAGGGAGTAACTTGTAAAATCGGACTCTGCTCGAGCCTTCCGTTTTCCGCGTGCTCGATCGGAGTACATACATACTCACGGAACGGGATCCTCTAACTTAGTCAATTCTAACTTTGTGTCACTGACAAGTGGGACCCACCACATCTAGGCCCACCTGTCAGCGACCCAAAGTCAGGAAAAGTCAGGATTGCAAAGTTAGAGGATCCGGCTCCACATACTCACATGCCTGGTCTGGCCTATCCCGGCGGCGGCCGGAGCAGTCCCAAGCGTGAACCGAACTTTACAGCAGCCTATATGTAGATACCAGCTGGGCATCGCCCATGCGCCACCACTGACAGAGAGACGAACACGCACACCCTGTGCGGGCCATCCAATGGCAGCAGCAAAAACACGGCCGAACAGTGGCTGCGGATCGGACATGGATGGGATAAGCCAGTGTCAGCCACAGTGACGGCCTCCAACCCGCCATGGCCTCATCCCTCGGGAACAGCGCGTCCAAAGGTGAGCCGGCCATGGCTGACGGCCGCAGCAGGAGGTAGATGGATACGATTCATGGACACTGGCGCACTGTGGACGATAGATATAAATGGTTGCGGTTTTAAGGATGGAGACTGTACTGCGCGCCCGGCCACCAGCGTGCACGAGAGCGCTGTAGACGGCTGGATAGATATGCATATGGCAGCAGGTGTCCGGTCGGCTCTCGATCCTCTGGCTAGCTCAGGTCGCCGTCGGCAAAATTTCTCATCGCCCGGCCGGACTGTCGCCGCTGACACCGCTGCCGTACGCCGACGATTGATGCATCCTTCACGTGCGCTTGCCGTCTACCTTTGCTGCGCTGCGCTGCAGATAGATTTCGTGGACGCACAGCGCGCGATCGTACTTCTTCGTGTCCGGCGAGCTGAGCGCTGCCCCGGCAGGGAGAGAGGGAGATCCTACAGCCACTATTTCTCTGAGCGATGGCATGTGGATGGTTTCTTTGCCACAAAAGGGCCAAGTACAGTGCGGAGCAGTGGCTCGTACCGATTTTGGTCCTACAGCCTTTGGCAAATCTCGCGGGCTGCGTTTTTGGAGCACCGGCTTAAATGGAGCAACAGTACTCTCGGAAGGAAGTTTGGTCGGGCTATTATTCACTCCACAAATCTGTGTCCGAAACCCCACACACGGTGCGTTCGTACTTCCTGAAGATATTTTTTGAAACCAATGCAAAAGAAAGAGGAAGGTGCCCGTTTAATTAGTGAAAAATCGGGCAATAACCCTATTAACAATTCAATATAATGTGGGCACGCCCTCTCGCAGTAGGGCTACGCCCTCTCGCAGTAGGGCTACGCCCACTCTCGACACATGATCATGCCCACTCAAGACTCTTCAAAACTAGCACAAAGCCCACACACACAAACGAATCATGAGACTACACACTCGTCAAGAACAACAGACCTCCAACCTATACCGGAGAGAAGACACTGTGACTACTATGGAAGGAGTATTGAATTTATGAACTAGTCAATTCACCCAGAAGTTCAAACTATTGAAAAGAGCTGATATATATATTTCAACACCCCCTCATGTTGAGGCTAGACATATGGAAAGACCGTAGCCATGAAAGATGTTAGACGTTGGATCGGTAAAGGCATTAACTATTTTAGTTTACTAGTGTGTTGGCCGGGTCTTGAAAATTGAGACAACTTAGTTATCATACCATATTAAATTGATGACCCAACTAGTTCACCCAAAAATCTGAACTATTTGACAATGGTTGGTAATATATAGGAGAAGACACATATAGGTCGCTCGGACGTAGTTGAAGAAGACAACCTCTAGGCAAACTGCGCCAAATCAACTTTGTCGCCCACAAGACACGAGGTTCATGTCCTTAACTTTACCAAACTTCCATGGTAATCATCCTGACATCCCGCTCCGCCACGCCCAGCGCAGACCGTTGAAACCACATTCCGATACCACCATCTCGATGTACCACCGCTCGCCAAGTTGTAACGCTGCACACGACGTGGCTAGCCGCCCACGGCCCAAGCTACACACACAAGCCACCCGTAGTCCGTAGGCCACGGCCGCCTTCGTAGAGTTACATTTTCACTACACTACGTACGCGTAGCAGGCTGGCTAACTGCTCAAGGCAAACAGTATGATCAATTCATTGACGTACATACAAAGCGTACGTGCAGCAGAGTAGTGGTAGTACAACACTGCTCACTATAGCTTGTCGTCGTACGCGTACGGCTGCGCTGTGGCTGCATGCCACGATCAAACACTAGTACGTACTGTGTGTTGATCTTTATTGGGTGCTGGGGCCAACGAGATCCTAGTGACGGAGAGCTTAATTTGGCCGCAACCACGTACATCTTGTTTCGTCGTGTTTTGTCCCTCGTTCTTGCAATTCTTATCCACTTTAATCTAGTTACAATATGATATGAGATTTTTATATCGAAGTCAGTGTTTGTCTTCGAGTTTAGGCCTCCGTTGATTGACATGATCTTCTCAGAATTTTTTAGGAGATGTAGACCCTGTGGAATTTTCACTTTGGATGGTGTTTGATTTACGGGATTGAAACCCGCGCAGAAACTATTCTCGTAGAAACTCTGTAGTGCATTTTATTTTTACAGGAAAAACTAGCGTGAGGTTTAAACTCGTAGAACTATTCCTTCACCATAATCAAACAAACATTAGTAAAGAGTTTCTATGCCTATAGGAGTATGAAAGAAGGCCTTATATTGGGTTTAGCAGGGAAAGTTCTAAACTCTAGAGAGAGGCTCTACCTAAATAAATCAAATTTCAATCCTCTATCGCCTTCAAATTTATCCGAGCCATGCACGGACCGATCGATCGACAGCCGAAGGACGTGACTCAGGGAAGCGATCAGCTTCTGTCTATCCATCAGGTGATAGAGAGAGAAGGCTAGGTTTGACCAGCTTGTCAAGCACGCAGGTACAGCCAGTGGGGCCTCCCCTTCTCTGGCCTTGTTTCAAAAAGCAAGGAGAGCAGCACAAGTTGGCTCAGCTGCTCTGTCCAGCTTGACTAGACTGACGATTTGCACTGGCGCACGCAGCTGGAGTGGAGTGGAGTACTTGACTGCACCTTGTTGTCTCACTCCGATTGAGTAGTAGTACCTAGCTAGCTTCCATTTTCCCCCTCATTTTTAGATTCTTGGCCAGCACCGGCGCTATGGTATGGTGTATTTACAAATTTACAAAAGATCTAGAATGTAGAACCGATGGTGTGGAGGAGAACTTCCATGCATGAAATGATGGAAGCTACAAGTTCTACTATAGATATAAAGAAATGAAAATCCACCATCCGCGCACCATGGATATACTACCACATCTCTTCCAAAATACATAGACTTCTTAGAAAATTATGCGCTGTCAAAATCTTCGTCTTCGACAACGCTACATGAGTGGATCTAATTTTCCATGTACACATTGCTTACTCCACGCTAGGAGACACTCGGTTTGTGCAGCAAAAAATAACAGTTGAGAGACCTAGACTACATATATTATGTACTCAAAAGGATGGTCACTTTTTTGTTTTATATCAACGACACGATCTTCTATTTTTCAGACAAACAACAACGTGACCTCGAATGCACATCAAGAAGAGCAAAATAAAGCATTGAACTTGCTAGGCGCGCCCGAGAGAAATTGTAGATTGTGATAGCCGATTAGCATAATAACTAACTACACAGATAAATTCGTAGCTAGGACATGCTTGGACCACAAAGCTAGCTAGGCCACGAAGAACCGACGTTAGTTTATATGGGGCTAATGATGCTCTAGCTAGCTTAGCTCTCTCTGCGGTGGCATAGCTTAATTAAGCTTTTGTTAAAGAGTGCTTCGAGGTGACATGTACTTTTCGAGGCGATGTTTCAGCATGGGATTGGCTCACTCTCCCCAGATGCATGCTGACCAGCGTCCTTTTGCATGCATGCGCATGCAGCTTCTTGCTTAAGAACTACGCTCATCGGTTCAAAAGCTGCACGATCATACGTGTTATGCATCCCTAGGTGCCAAGGAGATGCTAATTAAACACGAAAGAAATTAGTTAGCACCGGTGCTAGAAGATGTGAGGATATATGCCAATGCAAAAGGTAAATTAAAGCAAGAAAAAATCTACTAATAACTAACTTCTTGTCAACAATAATACATGTTTATATATCAAAGAAATTTGCAAATGTTTTCAACGCGTTTCTTTCGTCACAGTCAACCAAAAGTTGGCATGTGACTAAACTACTAACTAGCGCCGCATACTCAAGTATTGGTTAGTCCACTCGACTCGATCGATTGCAACCGTTAATCATGGTCTCAACGGATAGGTACAGCGATCTAGCTTTATGGTCAGGTTTAACTATACAAAGGCCCAAGAGAAAGGTGCTTACCTTTAGTGTACTATAACTAGTAGGTAAATCAAAAGAGCATAATATAAAAAAAATGGTACACATATGCCTAGCCATGTGTCCATTCATGTCTTGACTCTCCCGATGCTCGCCCTCTCACGTCTAGAAACGTGTCCCTTCAAAGTGAACTCGCCTTTGTAATTTAGTATTTTATTACCACACTGTTAGTTGCATAGTTTGTATATATGTACATGGAGCTCTCACGTCATGATCGTACGGTTATCCTTCTCAAAAGGGCTGAAAGGGAATCACCCATGCTATTGGATGACAAGGGTATCTTGTGGCCTTGAACAGGGGTTAAAGGCTGTGAAAATGTGAACATTAGGAACTAGCTAGACCGATTCCGAATAACCCTCATATTAGTTAACTAGCTAGGCCTTCTTCTTTTTAGATTCATTCCAACAGAAATTAGACTAGTCCTCCAAGCATGAGATGTGTTTACAGATGCATCGTACATGGATGCACAAGATATAAAATACATGAAATTCTATTGAGAAATTCGATGTTATCTAGTCCTTTTTGTTTCAATATAGACGTTTTCTAGAAAACCGGCGATCAAAATTCTTATTTGTAAGAACTAATTAACTTAAAAAAGGTCTACTAGCTTGGTTAGATCCAAATGTTACGATACATTTGTTTTGAAACCCAATCCAAAGTAAAATATTTTTTTATACAATTTAGCCTTCATATTTATACAAAGAGGGATGTCAAGTTGCACATACTCCCTCCGTCCTAAATTAGGTTTATCAACTTTGCATTATCTAGACACGTTTTTAGTGTGTAGATACATGTGTATCTAGAAAAAGTTGAGACAACTAATTTGCGACAGAGACAGAGTTTTGAAAAAGAATTGGACTACACAATCTGTTGAGCATTTGAATATAGGTATCCCCAGTATTTGCATTCCAGATAGGCAAGTACACTATGTATAAACATAAATATTCCAACTAACTAGGACATGAATATATGGTGCTGCTCAAAAAATAGTGTTTGCTAGTGATTAGGCCGATGCTAGCTATTTTTTTCTCACGTGAACCCTACCCAGGGGGATCGAGTTTCCATTACTTATAACGGAAACAGGTACAACCAAAGTTTTTGTTCAGCCTACACTACTGCAAAAGAAATAACTCGCCGCCTACTGCTAGAGTTCCAGGGGTACAGACTCTTCAACAAAAGAGTTATGTGGAAATTAAACGGGTTACAAGTTTAAACGAGCCCAAACATGCCAAGCATGGCGTCAGGAGGTGCAGCATTGAAGAACACCGGGGGGGGGGGGGGGGCAAAAGGGAGTTCACTGCATTTCAGCATCTTCATTGCCGGCATCTGAGTCTTGCGCATTGGTCCTATATCACCAGCACCTTGCTCATCTTGAGGAATCCAAGCCCCTTCAATCCTGAGAACAGTGTTGCGGTCTGCTGCTCTTTCATCCATAGCAGCATGATCAAGCCATCAACTCCCCTCTTGATCATCTCATGATCTGCAGATGAATTAAGACCTGCCCAATATTTCATGAAAACAGTAGAGTAACATATTAGATCGACATGGGAATTAATGAGTTTCCCCTCAAAGCAAGCTCTGTTGCGCAGTTTCCAAATGGCCCAACAAATGGAAGCTACACCAAGGATTTGAACATTTCTACTGGCTGGAATATACCGTGGACACCACCAGAAGACTGGGAAAAAGTCCTAGGCCTATTCTGGGCACCAATTGACTTAGCAACACAGCTCCACACATATTTAGCTGCAGGGCAAAAAAAAAGAGATGGTGAATAGTTTCGTTCTGATCACAAAACTGGCATCTTGCATTCCCTATATATCCAACCTCTCTCCGCCATGGTATCTTTGGTTGCAATGGCTGATGCTAGCTAATAGCCTAATACTCCCTCCGTCCCAAAATGTAAGGCGCCTAAGCTTAGTCAAAAGTCAACATCTTTCAAGTTTGACCAAATTTATACACAAAAGTATAAACATTTGAAATATTTCAAGAATTCACTGAGAAAATATACTTTATGGTGAATCTATTGATATGGATTTAGTATTGTAAATGCATATTTTTTTTTTGTGAAAACTTGGTTAAACTTAGAACGTGTTGACTTTTGACTAATCTTAGACGCCTTACATTTTGGACGGTGGGAGTATATGAAGATAGTCTAAATTCGAAACAACCTGCGTGTATAATCTTAGGAGTTCGAAGCTCCATGGATACATGCATCCAGCCAGCTTGTCAAGAAGATATATCTGACATTCTAGTGGGCTAGGTCCATCTCTCTCCTTTGTGGGCATGCATGCACGCTTTCGTATGATTACGGATGCTCACGGACCGGATAAACTTTTTATTGCATGCTTCAAAGGATAAGGACATGCATGGGACGTGTTTAGTTAGCTACAAACCAAAATGACCCATTAATCAGTTCGATCGTATTAGTTCTTTGCCAGAACTTTCGTGGCATGCTTAATTAGGGCATGATTTGGTGCAATGACGCATGCGACGCCAAGTTGTGTATAGTTAAGAAGGAGAAGCAAATCTTGCTAGTGTGCAGTGGCGGAGCCAGCATGTATGCGTTGGGTGCATATGACACCAACGACTTTTCCGGATCGAGGAGCAGGCTATACGTATTCAGCTGGCTGAACCCAACAAAAAAACACATCTGAACCCATCGAATGCTCAGCTCAACTAATGAGAAGCCTTTAGCCTACTGAAAATATATTCTAGCCAGCTAACAGCCCACGTCCCCAAAAAAGGCTAACAACGCATTAGTAAATGGCTCGAACTCTCTAGCCTCGTACAATCTGTGCTATACCTATACTATACGCGCGTATAGGCTGCACGCTTTGCCATATTTGCGATCGCTCAAGGTCACTGGAGGCATTACAGACTGCAGAATTAGAAGAGTGAAAGACCTGTTTGGGAATGGAACAAACGGTTGGAATACACAATTAGTACAAGCTATGTTTCTACCACATGATGCTGATGAGATTGTAAAGATAAAAGTGTCGCCTGGCATTATGAAAAGAATGGCAAATTCACGGTTAAGAGTGCTTACAGACTTGCTGAATCTCTGCACAATGTACAACCAAATGCAAGCAGTATTGCTCCAAATGGGGAGCGAAGTTTATGGAAGAACATCTGGACAGCACCAGTTCCCAATAAGGTTCGTATCTTCGGGTGGCGTCTTGCCTGTGATAATCTCCCAACTCAACTGAATAAATGTAGAAGAACACTGGAAGTACAGAGCATTTGCAAAATATGCGGTGTGGAAACAGAAGATGGCTTCCATGCTGTAGTACAATGCACTAAGGCAAGAGCACTTCGTTCTAGATTGCGGGAATATTGGGACCTTCCAAAGGAGGAATTTTTTTCAAAAACGGGTGATGACTGGCTGCTAATTCTCTTGAATAACACTAAAAAAGAGATGCACCAACGTATCCTTTTGACTCTATGGAGATCTTGGCATTTACGAAATGATATAGTGCATGCAAAAGGGAAAGCCACTATTGATCAGTCGGTGATATTCTTAATATCCTACACAGAGACCTTAAATGCCAACACAAACTCTAGTCTTGGAACTCAAGGAAACATAGTTTCAGAGAACCAAGCAGAGTACAAAGGAAAGAATCAAGTTACAGATATGGGACAAAATTCATGGGGCAAAACGGGAGAGCATACTACAAGCTCTAGTCTTTGCGGATGGAATCCACCTCCGATTGGATGGCTGAAAACTAACGTTGATGGCTCCTTTGTTCCTGAAACAGGTGCAGCAGCCGTGGGCGCAGTAATCCGTGATCACAATGGAGAGACACTGGTAGCTGCAGAAAAGGTGTTGAAACACTGCCGAAACGCCGAAGATGCTGAAGCTACCGCTCTTGCTGTAGGTGCAAAGTTGGCTGCAAACTGGACAACAAGCAACATGATCTTTGAAAGCGACTCCAAATCAATCGTCAATGAAATAAATTCTACTGAAGGATCGATGTCTTCCTATAGGAGCACCCTGCATGATTTTATTTCTTTTGCAAACTCACAACCAACCTGGGAGTGTGTGTTTGCTCGGAGAGCCCAAAATTCTGCTGCCCATGAGGTAGCAGTGCTTGTGAGGAAGTCGGGTGTAGACCATGTGTGGAATAGTAATTTCCCTGAAATTGTAACAAAGGCTTTGGCTTTTGATTGTAATCATGACCCTGTTATTATAAAATGAATGGTTTATGTGTCTCAAAAAAAAATTGCGATCGAGCCGCTCACCGCCGCCGCCAAAACATATCGTTCCGAATTCTCTTCTCTCGTCGCTCGGACGTCGCCGGCCAGCAGTGGCGTGCCAGGCAGCCGGTAATCACTGTCCAAAACTAGGGATTTAGGTACGAGCGCAAATTCTCTCCCTCTTGTGCAATTTTTGTTTAGCCCTAGCTAATTTTCTGATGATTTCTGTTCCCCTGAGTATTGATTCATCTAGGGATTCATCTTAGGTCATGGAACGGTATTACAGAAAACAAAAAAGATCATTATATTCAGGTAACGACACCCCCAGTTAGACGCAAGCAATTGATCTATCACCTTCTAAAGTCTACCACCTTCTAAAGTTAGTATTGATATTGCCAATTCCCACAGCATCAATGGAGAGATGCTTTTCATCCATGACTGTTGTGAAGAAAAAGTTGCGCAATAAATTTGGTGATAAGTTTATGAGTGATTGTCTAATTATTTAAAAAGATATGTTTTCTACCATTAGTAATGCTGAAGTGTTTGAACTCTTCAAGAAGATGAAAGATCGACAAAGGAAACTTTGAAATATGAGTGACTCAACAAGTTTCACTTTATTGTACATGTTTAAAACTCATGGAATTAAGTCCTTTTTTTAGCAGGCCTCTCCTGAACCTGACGTTATGCAGTTTTTACTACTTTATATTAAATATGTAAGCAAGTTGTTTAGGATTTCTATTACTCGGTATGCCTCCCCGACCGCTTTAGTTTTCATCGTGTAACAACTATCTATATTATGATATTGCATTTTCTTATATTGTGCTGAGTGGTATATATAGTCTTATTTTGAGATGGTATAAAATGGTACAAATATACAATGCTATAGTACAATAAGTTTTTTGCGGGTTATACTACAGTTAGTTTATGCTCAAATCCTGAATGAACCCATCGACAAAATTTCCTTGCTCCGCCACTGCTAGTGTGCCAGTCTCTGGAGCCTAGACACATGCATGATGAATCAGAAAGAGGCTCTAGCTAGAGGATAAGGCTCAAGCTTTCTCATGCATCCATGTTTCCAGCACTAGATATATGGCATCCGTACATGCATAGAAAGGGCAATGTTTGATGCTTGATGCTATGGTTAGCCGGAAAAAAATGTGTTAATATAAACTTGTAAAAAAATTAAAATGCACCGTGACATGTTGACATGCAGCTTTTAAAAAATTCACTGAAGTAGACTAGCCTTTAGGAAAAGCAAAATTATTTCACCAGCTAATTAGTTCCTAGCAAGTAGCACACTCGCAGACTGATGTATATTTCTACCACCTTCTACCAGTGTTTGATTTAGTGCTGGATTTTGCAAGACTAGCGATGACACTGGTGGCCATAATTTGTGACAAGATTTTGCAGGAGTCCGGTGAGTGATTTGCTTTTTTTTTATGAACCCGTCTTTGATAGATGGAGACAGCGTGCTTCTATTTCTATCGAGGTTTGGCAAAAGGTAGGGTGGCCATGACCAAACATGGCCCGTAGCCCATCGTGCTAGCCCCTAAAATTTGCTGAGAACTCGGGTCAGGCCCAGCCCATGTTAACCCCACAATGGCCTTGTTCTGCTCGACAAGAAGACGGCCGCGCCTATACCACGCCCGACGCGTGCGCGTGTAGTGCACGCCTGCGTGGACGCAGGGTTGGGCTGGCCCAGGTATATTTTTTCTATTATCTTCTTTTTTACTTTTTGTTTCGGATTTGAAGAAAATAAAACTTGAAAATAAGTAAATTATAAAATGTTTAAATCTGAAAATTGTTCAAAATTAAAAATTATTCAAAATTAAAAATTGTTCAAAATTAAAAACTGTTCAATAATAAAAATTGTTCAAATTTGAAAATTGTTCAAAACTAAAAAGTGTTCAAAATCAAAAAATGTTCAAATTCGAAAATTGTTCAAATCCAAAAAATGTTCAATAATAAAAATTGTTTGAATTTGAAAAAAAACATCAGAATCGGAAAACATGCAAAAAAAAACCCTTATGCGTGCGGCCCGCATTCTCGCCCCGCGTGCGTGCACGAGCACGCGCACGCGTCCGGCGATATATAGGAATCGCCCAAAAAAGACTATACCACGACCCTTATGAACTGGGCTAGTATAGGCCTGAACCGGCACATATATCATGGTGAAACAAATATACGTGCCTTGTAATTTTATTTTATCTTATGAATGAGAACATCGTATGTTACGCAAAAAAAAAAAAAAAAAAATCGCCTACGTCCGTCCAAGTGTCCAAGGTCCAGCTAAACCAGCCCACTACTGGTAACCTTTTTTTTTTTGCCAACTGAACTGATGATGTCTCAGGTGGTTATCGTCCACTAGCGAGTGAACTTTGCGGTGTTGTCATACCTTCATCAGCCATTTGACTCGGCCATTAACGCTAGACGAAGTGACAAGCAAAAAAGGAAGATAGTTCTGCTTGTTCGGCAGGAAAAATCAATTGACAGGTGCTAGCTGGCAGTTGAATTTGACGGAAGAGGCCAGATCACGCAGTCCCACGACATGATTTCGTAGCACTATGGAAAGAGGTAATAAGCGTGACCCGATATCATGGACAAATGTCGTAGCACGGAGGCGCGTGTCCGTCGAGCGGTGACACGTTCGCGCATGCACTTACCGGACCACAGATGACATCTCACGGCTCAAATCAGCAAAGCTCGCTGCGAAATAAACGATAAATCTTACGGTTTTGCTATTTCTCAGTAGACTGATAAATAGTTTATGGCTTAGTAGAATTTTAGATTATTAGATTTGTATCGTGATTTGTGTAATTAAGTTGTAAGTTGAGTTGCAACTGAGATTTTTTTAATTATAAGTGATGTTGCAACTAGAAACCATACATCCGGACCGTTGGATTGCTTTACGATTCATGCTAATAATAAGTTGCAACATGAGTTTCAACTGAGATATGATAATATCATTCTATTGAGCTATAAGCTATTGTTCAGTAGACTGAGCCCTAGACACACCTTAAATCTTACCAAATTTCCGTCAAATTTGACCAACATTTAAACACCCGACCACAGACAATTCCGGTGTTTGAGGTTTGACAATGCTCGTGACCCGAAACCTGGAGCAGCTCACCAGAAGCCGCGTCGAGATTCGCGACACATTTGTGGGCCCCACCCAAAAGAAAGAAGTCTATATCACCCCCACAAGTATTCAGTTTCGGCCGGAGAGCCCCCTCAAGTTTGAAGTGGAGCACTTGACCCCCCCTAACTATTTAATACCGGGTAAATTACCCCCTCTAGGCGGTTTTGGAGACTGATGATTGTTTTGGTGAGTGGTTTTGGTCCACGTGTGCTGCCAGGTGCGATGGGTTGACACGGAACGGCAACGGAAGCTCGAAGGAGCGGCCGGGGCGACAGGCGTGCACGCGAACGGTAGACGAAACGGCCGGAGCAGCAAGGTACGGCGCCCGCGCGAGCTCAAGGAAAAGACATCCGCGATGATCAGTTTGGTGCTGCTGCTAGTTGGCCACGGAGCAGTGGTCGGGGAAGACTGGGCGATGTCACACGAAGTGCAACGCTACACTGAAACTCGGCAAGGCGGTTGGGCGTGGGAGGAGCTGCTGCACGCGTCCGCGGAGATGCTCGGCAAGGGTGGCTGCGGCACGACGTACAAGGTGGTGCTCCCGCGTCATCGTCCGAAGGAGAAAGGAGTTCGAGCACCACATGCCGTGCTCGGCCGCCTCTGCCACCGCGGCTCGTCGTCTACTACAACGCCCCGGCAAGAAGCTACTCGTCTGCGAGGTCAGTCCAAACGGCAACCTCTTCTCCCTCCCTCACAAGTCTTGTCCTTCTCTCTCTGCTCCGAAGAACTTTGGCATCTCGCCGTTTATTCCATCGAACACCTTTGCTAATATTGATTTTTTTTAGATGCTATACTGAATTGAATCATTGAATGTGGTGGGAGATTCTCGTGTGCTTGGAAATAAACTCAACCGTCCATATTATGACAATCTGATGGTTGTAATCATTCGGTACCTCGTGGTTCTACTCAACCAACGTGAGGGGTGGGTCTGAAGTAGCAAGCTACATGGGTGGGATGGCAATCTCGCTGAGCATCCTCTATCGAATCCGTGGAAACATATGTCATCGCGTGCAGGTAACTGAGGTCGTCCAATTGTGCAGCCTGAATTGAATGTGGATGCAAATCGCGGCGTCTGCCGCGCGCGGCCTTGCATTCATCCATCACAGGAGCTGGAGCGGCAGGAGCGGGGCGCCGAAGTTGGCACACGGCCGGTAACATCAAGAGCACAGATATCATGCTGGACAGGTCCGCCGAGGCGCGGCTGGGTACCGTTCGGAATGGTCCTCCTGCAGCTCCTTACGGGGCAGTGCCCGAGCGGCTGCGAGCTGCCGAATGACGGCTTGGTGGAGGTCGCTGATCCTCCCGCGCTTGTACGCGCGCGCGAGGCAGCCCCGCTCTCGTGGCTAACCGCAGGTGGACCCAAAACCACTCATCAAAACAACCATCAATATCCAAAACCGCCTAGAGGGGGTAGTTTGCCCGGTATATGATAGTTAGGGGGGTTAAGTGCTCCACTTCAAACTTGAGGGGGCTCTCTGGCCGAAACTCGATAGTTGTGGGGGTGATTTAGACTTCTTTCCGCCCAAAACAACACGTTGACCCCCAATCCAGAAATCGCGATTCCGTGGGGCCGCGGTCCACGGCAAGCAAAACCCGCACCCCCAAACTGCTCCTCAGCCTGCCGGCGTCAGCGAACTCCCCGAGGACCGGACACCCGTCAATTCCCAGCCGACGCCAGCTAGCCGCGTCCGCTGCCGGCGAGACGACTTCGCTCGCTGACGCCGCCCTTCTTGTTCCTGCCCTCGCCTCGATCGCAGAGTCAGAGCTCAGAGGCGAAGCCACCATGGCGACACACCCGGCAGCCCTCCCCCTCTTGGTCGCCGTCCTCCTCGCCGGCGCCGCCACGCCCGCCCGCGGGTTCTACCTTCCCGGCGTCGCCCCCGCCGACTTTCGCAGGGTACGTCTCCCTACCACTAGCACACAACATCCCTCATGTGTGATACTTGATGGTTTGAACTGACTGCAGAAGGACCCGCTGGCCGTCAAGGTGAGCCAGCTGAGCTCCATCAAGACGCAGCTGCCCTACTCCTACTACTCGCTCCCCTTCTGCCGCCCCGACGCCATCGTCGACAGCGCCGAGAACCTCGGCGAGCTCCTCCGCGGCGACCGCATCGAGAACACACCTTACGTCGTACGTCAGTACACCCATCGTTCACGCCTGCTCTGCTTCTCTGACTGATGCCATGAACACTCACGAAACTCTGAATTTCTGTAGTTCGAGATGAGGGAGCCTAGGCTGTGCCAGATCGTGTGCAGGACCGAGTTCACCCAGGAAGGGGCCAGCGACGTCAAGGAGAAGATCGACGACGACTACCGCATTAACATGTGAGATACTGAAATAACACCCATATCTCGATTAATCAAGGTCGACAGAACGTTCAGAAAATTGATCACTGATTGCGGCGTGGCATCTTCTCGCAGGATCCTCGACAACCTCCCGCTGGTCGTGCCGATCACGAGGATGGACAAGGATGAGCCCACCGTCTACCAGCACGGCGTGCACGTCGGCGTCAAGGGACAGTACTCCGGAGTGTGTTCAGAACTTTATATGCTCTGTCTATTTGCTTGTGTCATGTGTGTCGGCCTCAGCTGCAGATGTGAATTCTCATTTGTATCCATGTCCTTGATGCAGAGCAAGGAAGAGAAGCACTTCATCCACAACCACTTGACGTTCCTGGTGAAGTATCACAGGGACGACAAGACGGATCTTGCGAGGATCGTTGCCTTTGAGGTCAAGCCATTCAGGTTAATTTTTTGATTCGGTGCCCAAAAATAGCATGTTGGAGATAAGACCTTCTGTTTCTGGATGCTTGTCGATCAACTAACTGTCATACTCCTATATGCAAGTGCAGTGTTAAGCATGAATATGATGGCGATTGGAAGGGGGACGCGACACGACTCAAAACCTGCGACCCGCATTCTCGGCGCCTCGTCCTAGACTCCAATTCCCCTCAGGAAGTAGAGGCCAACAAAGAGATCATCTTCTCCTACGATGTCAATTTCGAGGTATGGCAATCTGACCCTGCTCTGCATCTTGCATTCTAACCGTTCAAGCATGTAGTGGTTCAGTTTCTGCTATATGTAAGGCTGAAGAACTCTCTTGATGACAATGGTGTGTCCATGGCGGATGATCATGCAGGAAAGCGCTATCAGGTGGGCGTCGCGCTGGGACACCTACCTCATGATGACAGACGATCAGATCCACTGGTTCTCCATCATCAACTCGCTGATGATCGTGCTCTTCCTGTCCGGGATGGTGGCCATGATCATGCTGCGGACGCTGTACCGCGACATCACCAAGTACAACCAGCTGGACGTCCAGGAGGATGCGCAGGAGGAGACCGGGTGGAAGCTCGTCCATGGCGATGTCTTCAGGCCCCCGGCACGCGCCGAGCTGCTGTGCGTGTACGTCGGCACGGGTGTCCAGTTCTTCGGGATGCTGCTTGTCACCTTGCTCGTCGCCATCTTCGGCCTCCTCTCGCCGTCGAACCGAGGAGGGCTCATGACTGCCATGCTCCTCGCGTGGGTCTTCATGGGCTTGCTCGCGGGATACTCTTCGGCGCGCCTCTACAAGGTGTTCAAGGGGTCGGAGTGGAAGAAGGTCACAATCAAGACGGCCACCATGTTCCCCGGGATCGTGTTCGCCATCTTCTTCACCCTGAACGCGCTCATATGGGGCGAGAGGTCGTCCGGTGCGGTGCCGTTCACCACCATGTTCGCGCTGGTGCTGCTCTGGTTCGGCATCTCCATGCCGCTGGCGTTCGTCGGGAGCTACTACGGGTTCAAGAAGCCAGCCATGGAGGACCCGGTGCGAACGAACAAGATGCCGAGGCCGATCCCACAGCAGCCGTGGTACATGCACCCGGCGGTGTCGGTGCTGATCGGCGGTGTGCTCCCCTTCGGCGCGGTCTTCATCGAGCTCTTTTTCATCCTCACCTCCATCTGGCTCCACCAGTTCTACTACATCTTTGGCTTCCTCTTCCTCGTCTTCGTCATCCTCGTGCTCACCTGCGCCGAGATCGCCATCGTGCTTTGCTACTTCCAGCTCTGCGGCGAGGACTACCACTGGTGGTGGAGGTCCTACCTCACGGCTGGCTCCTCGGCGGTGTACCTCTTCCTGTACGCCGCCTTCTACTTCTTCACCAAGCTGGACATCACCAAGACCGTCTCCGGCGTGCTCTACTTCGGCTACATGCTCATCGCCTCCTACGCCTTCTTCGTCCTCACAGGCACCGTCGGCTTCTACGCCTGCTTCTGGTTCACCAGGCTCATCTATTCCTCCGTCAAGATCGACTAGAAGAACTTTAAGTAGTATGCCCTGGTTGCCTTTGATGGTCTGATCTGACCACCAGAGATGAACAGAGTAGTAGCAGGCAAGTAGTAGCTCTGCTTCTTCTCAGGCGTTTTAGGTGATCTACAGTGTAATTCAGTTTTGAAAACAACTTGTTTTAAAAAAAAAGTTATGAAAGCAACGGATGAACTTCTAATATATCAGTGTGCGTGTGTATCCTTTACAGCGAACTACATACAGCTCTCTGAATTTGGGATAGTATTTCGGTTCACATAGTTAACCGTGTTTGAGTAACTTTTGTGTCCGTTAGCTCTGCGAGGACAAAGTTGCTCGAACTACTACATACCTTCATTCCTATCGGTCGATCAGCTGCTAATATAGTGATGTCGAGTTCGTTGGTTGGGATCAAAGTACCAGTTTGTACACTTTATATAGACATGGTTCGTTCGCTGGGATTTGATTTACCAGATATTTAAAAGTTGAAATGGGGATTCTCTAGAGTACTGGCAAGCAGACAATAGGGAAAATAGCTATTTACTCAATAACACTGTAACAAGCAAGCAAAAGATTCAACTGATGATTGATTTTCCTAGGTGCCTTGTGTAGTTGTGTTACTGTTATTCCGCTGGTTGATTTTCATGTACGTCCTATGTAACCCATGAGATGTAAACGATGAACTCTGCTATTCTGCAATAAAAAACACCAGGGCTATGTTCCCTTAATGAAAAGCATTTAAAGTTCGATGGGATCAAAGTAAACCAGGTCAGGATACTCAATCTTCCTTTCGGGTATATGCACAAGAAATGGGGTACTGCGATTGCCGGATCCATTTGGGGGTGTTTGGTTCCTAGCCACATTTTGCCAAGCCAAAGTGTGGCTAGCCATAAAAGTGTGGCAGCCATAAAAAGTGTGGCTAAGAAATTGGAAGCCAAACTTTGGCAAGAAAATTAACTCTATGACAAGTGGGCCATATAATTAATGAAATGTGGCAAACTATAAGTGTGACAAAAACCAAACACAAACCAAACAACTTGTGGCTGCCAAAGTTTGGTTTGGCAAACTGTGGCTAGGAACCAAACAGGCCCGTATGAAAGGAAGTATTCCCACTGTGGATTGTGATGCCACTGGAAGGTGCTGGGGCAGCTACATGCGCGCCCGTGTGGAGATCGATGTGGGCAAACCGCTAAGACGGGGAGTCACAGTCTTCTCTCAGCGTCGCAATGCGACGGATTGGTTTGATGTTCAGTATGAAAATCTACCTCATTATTGCTTCTCGTGTGGCCTCATTGGGCACTCCTCGACTGATTGCAAAAACCCAGGAGAGAGGGACACGGACGGGAAGCTGCCGTACTCGGCTGATCGGCTACGTGCTCCTGATGAGCGCAAGAAGAAGAATCAACGGGCGAGGTCGTCGAATGGATCCGTGTTTGGGCAGGGTCAATCTTCTACTCCGATGAAACAGAGGCCAAACAAGACTAGCAAAGGCAGTGCAGATGGGCAGCAACGTACATATGAAGAGTTTGCTGAAGCTTCATCTCCGGCAAAGGACAAAAGGCCACGTGCACATGCCAAGCAAAACAAGCCTAGCAAGGGTGCTGCTAAAGACAACGTACCAGGGCAGCAAGGGGTAGTGCTCGCAGGGCAGAAACGCAAATCGCAACCTGTTTATCGCCCAAAAGCCCCTCCCGCACTGACAGCGGTGGTGGAAGGCCCGCTGGCTGTAGTGGTACATCAAGGCTCTCCTGCTCATGTCGATGGTGAGGAGCAAACCGGAGACGATCTGAGCAATGATTCAAACAAAAAGTTAAGGAAAAGTTGTGAAACTGGATCGGCGGATCAGGCGGGAGCTGTTGAGCAGCCCCGCCACACGCAATGAGGATATTATGTTGGAACTGTCGCGGATTGGGCTCGGACGCGACAGTTGGCGAGCTTCGCTGGCTTGTGACAGCTCATCGCCCCTCTCTCCTCTTCCTCTCCGAGACGAAGATGAGAGATTCCAGAGTTAGGAGCTTCATGTGGTCGTTAGGATACTCCGGATGTTATGCTGTTAGTAGTGTTGGCTTAAGCGGTGGCTTGGCCCTCTTTTGGTTGTCGTCTATCTCTGTTACCATCATGCCGTGTAATGCTCGGTGCATTGATACCCATGTATCATCAGAAAATGGAACAATATGGAGAGCAATCTTTGTGTATGGAGAGCCTCGTCGAGAACTACGTTCTGCGCTCTGGGACTTTCTCCGTTTTATGCGAGCACAATGGAATGGTCCGTGGATTTGTTGCGGTGATTTCAATGAGGTCCTAAGCCAAGATGAACATATAGGACCAAGAGATAGGACCGAGGCGCAAATCAGTGCATTCCAAGACTGTTTGCAAGATTGTGAGCTGATGGACCTTGGTTTTGAAGGTCCAAAATTCACGTGGAATAACCGACAAGACGAGGATACTCACGTGAAGGTTCGTCTTGATCGGGCGGTGGCAAACGGTGAATTTTCAAGTTTGTTCCAGCACTGTAATGTGGAAAATCTGATTACTACATCGTCAGACCACTATGCTATTCTTGTATCTTTGTTGAGTAGCTCACTTGTGATGCAACAGCAGCCAGTACAACAAGGGTTCAGATTTGAAGCGATGTGGTTGCGGGCACCGGATTACAGAGAGATGCTCGAGAAGGCATGGGCTGATGGTCGTGATGGTTCGGGGTCTCTTCTGTCAACGTGGGCTAATCTTGGCCGTGTGGCAGCGTCTTTGAAGGACTGGAGCCGTGCCACGTTTGGCTCAGTTTGAAAAAAGATCCGGCAGCTTGAAGGCAGACTGCGAGATTTTCGTGAGCTGGAGCTGACAGAGGCTAATTTGAAGGAGGAACGAGATGTTCAGCGCGAGCTCTGTGAGTTATTCGAACTGGAGGAAATCATGGCACGCCAACGATCCCGCGTCGAGTGGCTTCGTGAAGGAGACCGAAACACCTCATTTTTTCATGCAAGGGCATCTGCACGGCGGAGAACAAATAAGATAGACATGTTACTGCGGTCAGATGGCTCAAAATGTGAAGTTCAGGGGGAAATTAAAGGCATGTTTCAGAATTTCTATGAAGATCTATTTACTGCCGAGGCCTGTCCTTCTGTTGATGCAGTGCTAGATGCGATCCCCTCTAGGCCTTGTTTGGTAGAGGTGTTTTGGCAGGGAAAATTAGGTATTATCCCAGCTTAAACCAAAAATATCTATCTATCTATCTATCTACTATATACTAAAAGCACAATACGGGTATCTAAAATAGAGCCACCACGTTGATCCACATAGGCTACAAATAAATATACCGTTGATTTTATAGCTAATGGTCAAGATTAAATAGATCTACGTGTTACGTAAAATATAAACACGTGACAAGTCTATGTCACATCTACAAGTGCATACCATATATTTCTCGGTCACGTATATATGTGCCGCTGTCACGTGCTAGCCAAAAAAAATACAAGCCGTAACATGCTAGAACACTAGCTAGCTTGTCGTGTGTTCCAAAAGGAAAAAAAGAGTTAGCTAACTCTGCCTATGAAAGAGTTAAAACACCCAATACACCCCACGTCCGTACATGCAGCAATGAAAGAGATACAAGTCGTGTGTTTATAGGACTCCAGAAAGGATAAAAAAGATAGTATATAGGTGTAAGATAATTAATTATAACTGCTAATTGGTGATCGATTGTCTACATTCTACTCGGCTGCTTATTGGCTTGATTAAGACACAATATTGGTGCAGATACAAGGGACCGGGCACAAAAAATTATGCTCTCAGTCAGGGGCGGAGGCAGGATTGGAGCTTGAAGGGGGCCAAACATGGCTATTCTCTATTAGGGGAGACCAACAAAGCTATTTTTACCTAAAATCCCTATCAAAATTAGCCTTAAATCAAAATTTATTACTGCTAAACCATGCCATAGAGGGGGCCAGGGCACCTACTGGTCCCCCTAGCTCCGCCACTGCTCTCAGTTGCGGTGTATAGATTCTACACGTATACTTATATCCTCAATTTGACCAATATATATATATAATATATTTAACATATAATATTGAAAACATTCAATATTATACTTTGTAATTGTCAAATTCAAGACCTAAAAGTACTGCATGGCATATATTACAACGAGATGGAGGAATATAATTTGACCAATTTTAAGATGGTACATCAAACAATAAATGCATCAGCCTAAATGAATACTAGGCTTGCAAGCATTTGTAGACACAATACTAAGCGATAAAACAAGTGTATTTTGACTAATGCTAAGGTGCTATAAAAATGATTAATATACATAAGTAGTCAACTTTTCATGAAACTAAAATAAGTACATTTGAATGCATTGGGGGCATGAGATTGCCCCTGAGTATAAAAGAACAAATGCAATTTGACCAATATAGAGTTGATTAAAAAACTAAAAATAGTAAATTTCAAGTTAAAAAATATACCAGTTATTTTACTGCTAATGGTTAGGATTTAGTTGATCTAAGAGTTAGTAAAATATAGAAATGTCAAAATTCCATTTCAGATGTACACCGATGCATACCAAATATATGTTCATGTCAGGATAGACCCATGTGTTATCTAAAATGACAAACCCGTTAGGTGGTAAAAATAGGAAAAATATAAAAAAATTAAGTACAAGAAGTTTGTGCGTTAAGATTTATTTTTGGTGCAAAAAAATAAAATATTATTGATGGAAAAATTAATGTGAGAGGATGTGTATTAGGAGAAAATAATTAAACATAAATCATAAATTTTAGTCAGAGCCTACGTTTTGTACGACAAGCCACAAGCACATATATAATTAGCTTTTATATTCACACAAGATCCATACCGATCGAATGCACCATATTAAATAATTTTTCCAAGGCTCGAATCATATTATCTCAAAATGAAAATTCTATATAGATTTTTTTTTGCGGGGAAAAGGACAAGATATTAAAGCTTCGAACTTACAGAAAGACCCAGAACAACGGCAAAATTACAAAGATGTCCTCTGAATCCCGATGTCGATGACGAGCACGATGCCGCCGGTGGCGCGCCGCTGCCGCTGTACCTCTTGATGGCTTGGATCAGGTACATGCCCTCCGCGGACGGGAAGTCGCCGGTCTCCAGCTCCTGAGAACCTACACCCACTAGTAGAAAAAGGGTCATCGGTCTAAGCCTTTAGTACCGGTTCCCGTATGAACCGGTACTAAAGGGTACATTAGTACCGGTTGATTTGCCCAGCCGGCCGAGCAAGATCAGTACCGGTTCGATAAGGGCCTTTTGTACCGGTTCATACTATATAGATTTTTTTTTGCGGGGAAAAGGACAAGATATTAAAGCTTCGAACTTACAGAAAGACCCAGAACAACGGCAAAATTACAAAGATGTCCTCTGAATCCCGATGTCGATGACGAGCACGATGCCGCCGGTGGCGCGCCGCTGCCGCTGTACCTCTTGATGGCTTGGATCAGGTACATGCCCTCCGCGGACGGGAAGTCGCCGGTCTCCAGCTCCTGAGAACCTACACCCACTAGTAGAAAAAGGGTCATCGGTCTAAGCCTTTAGTACCGGTTCCCGTATGAACCGGTACTAAAGGGTACATTAGTACCGGTTGATTTGCCCAGCCGGCCGAGCAAGATCAGTACCGGTTCGATAAGGGCCTTTTGTACCGGTTCATACTAGGAACCGGTACTAAAGGGTTTTAGTGGGCCAGAGCTGAACCTTTAGTACCGGTTCATGGCTCAAACCGGTGCTAAAAGGTAGTGACCTTTAGCACCGGTTCGTGGCACGAACCGGTGCAAAAGGGGTACCTTTAGCACCGGTTCGAGCCACGAACCGGTGCTAAAGGGTTGACACCCATTTTTTCCACTCATGCCTACCCCGCGGAGAAAAAATGTCTAAAAATTAAACGAAAATGATAAAAACTTCAAATTTCAAAATCCTTTGACATGCATGTACCTCACGCAACCAACTTTTATGGAAAATTTGAAATTTTGAATTTTGATATATTTTGAACAAAAAGGTTATTCTAAATTAAATTGGCAATAACTATTGCGTACGGACTTGAAAAAAACATATAATATATGAAAAACCATCTACGCAAAAAGTTACATCCGATTTCAACGGGAAATATGAAAGCAGGAAGATTTTCGATTTTGTCAAAAAAAATAAAAATTTGTTTTTTTGAAATTTATTTTATTATTTCTTCTACTTTTTAGTTATTTTGAAGTTTTTATATTATTTTGGAATTTTTTAAGTTTTTTTGATTTTTTTGAATATTTTGAATTTTAAAATTAATAATTAAATTATACACAAAGATTATTTGGAAACCATTGATGCTTATTAATAATTAATCATTGTTGCTTATTTTTAAAATTATTTGGAATTCAAAAAAGTAAAATCATATGTTATCAAAGTGTATGGGTTAATAGAATTCACAGCATAGTATTATCAAGAAGTCGCGAGCGCAGTCTTAGAAGCTAGTAGAGAAAGAATGGAGAAGTTAAGCGTGCTAAGGGTGGAGCAGTGTGAGGATGGGTGACCGATCGGGAAGTGGGACCACTAGTATATACTTTGACATGAGAATATGGGTGATTAGAGATTAGAGTGGAAACTGTCAAACAATTCAAATATCCAAAAATTGAGAAATTCTGAAAAATAAATTCAAATTTTTTCAATTTTTTTTCAAAATTTATACCAGAAATTCGTCCGGACCTTTGGTACCGGTTCGTGTTACAAACCGGTACCAAAGGTCCCTAGCCTGCACTCCCCTGGGAGCCAACGTGGAGGCCCCTTTAATACCGGTTTGTAATGAACCGGTACCAAAGAGGGGGGGCCTTTTGTCCCGAATCTTTTGTACCGGTTTGTTTTTCGGTACAAATGGGCCTCTGGAACCGGTACTAAAGCCTCTTTTTCCACTAGTGACCGCATCCCAGCATCTCCATCGCGAAGCTCCAAATCACATCCTTCTCTTTATTGAACAAGTTCCGGCCTAGCCGCCACGCCATCGCCGGATAGGGCTTGACGAACATCACAAATCCAAAGAACCGCGAGTTCGGGAAAGGCAGGATCTCCACCACGAAGCTCCGGAGAGCACCGTCGTCGAAGGGTATGAGATCCGCCGCAACACACCACGCCGACCGCACCACCGCCTCCACAGCGCCGCCAGTTGAAGACCCCACAAACCCTACGCAACTACACCCGAGAAACGGAGATCCCCCGCCCTCCCGCCGCCGGAGCGGCCGACGGAGGACGAGGGATCCGGCGAACCGGCGGGGAAGTGGTGGATCTGCGGGGGAGATGAAAAATCGCCCTCTTAGTGGCGGAGGAGGGAAGACATCCAGGCTCGTCTAGCTTATCAAGCAGTTGGTAAATTCTATATAGATTATGGCATATGATTTTTTTTATTCACATTGGTATATCAATTCTAGATTCAAAATGGTATATCAGTAGTAACGTATTGATGAAATAAACCAAATAATAATAGTCTTGGCAGAAAAAGTGACGCATAAAATATTTTGTGTTAATAAAAATACTATAATTTTTTGTGGCAATCAAGTGACACACAACCACCGTAGCTCAGATACTTTGAAAACATAGACTTCACTTTGGAGATTATAGTATTTGTGTGTCACTAAATAGACTCACAAATGCATGGTAGCTATGCTTGAGGGCAACTCGTAATATCCAATAATACAAATACATGTGTATGAACATGGCTCAGATGTACCAACATATATGATTTCCTTAGGTGTATTACAATATATTGTGCAAATATTGTGAAAGAAGTTCCGGAGAGTACAAATGAGAGTAGCCAATGCATGCAGAAATCCATTGTGAGACCTGCAGAGTTTATGATGGCTAAAAGCGGTTGATAAGTGGTTGATTAAGAAAAATCTAAAGCTATAAGGACTGAGTATATTGTAGTATGACATCAGCAAGAAAAAAAAGTTGGAACTATCTTAACATGCTAGATATGCAAGGAAACGTCTTGCACAAATTAATACAGATGATGTTGTGAGTGTACCAATAAGATGAACATGGAAAACATCTTGAAAACATATGTGTCTCTTTTTCTAAAAGGTTTTGCTCAAAATGTGCATATTCGAGACATACAATAAATGTTTCTTTATCAAATATAATAGCAGTAAAACTATATAAAAAACTAAGAATTTATGTTGTCTGGGATATCATAACAAGCTAATGAACAACTCCACACATGGAATAAAATCTTCATGGTTCCTATAAGTATTGCAGGGTCTTCCAATGTGAACCTAAAAGATTAAAGATAAAATAACTAATAAATAGAAAATAAGAATCTCTAGAAACTCTAGCCGCGGGAATGCGCAAGTTGCCCAAATACGCTCTAATTAGTACTTGCACCTTATCATATATGTACATAGTTTTAGTTTTACATATACGACAACAAGCTACAAACCTAATGTCAACCTAGCATCTAATCCCAAATAATAAACTATGATTTTGGGCATGTTTTGAACTTTAGTTATATGTAATTATTTTATATAACAGACCCATGATATATATTGTTAATGATACGTATGGTCTTTTTGGAAATGATATTGTTATCCTTAGACAATAAAATTAAAGATGATTAAACATGATTCCGTGTGTGATAATATATTTAGCATTATATCATCGATATTGATAGAAAAATTACATTCATAAATATAAATTTATGTCTAAAATGATTTTCATCAAATTGAAGGTAATGCCCTCGCATTTGCGAGGGCCACCTGGCTAGTTATATACTAAAAGCACAATACACATGTTTAGAATAGAGACACCAGGTTAATCCACATCACTAAAATAATCTAATCCATCTAATTTTGGTGGGCCCTAATTATAATGGTTGAGATCAAAGACTTTCGTTTACATAATTATGTGCAGGGGTGATGTTTGTTGTCACGTACACGTACTCAACGTACGTATATGATATTTAAAAGATAAAACAACCCTTTCCAAAAAAAGAAAGAGAGATAACAGCCCTAATTTCTATTTTCTATGCGACAGAAAAAAAACTAGCACCATCTCCGCCGCCATGGCCTTGCGCTGATCACGGGAGGAAACGGGAAAACAGCACACCGCACGCTCGAAGCACATACCGTCACAGCGATTTTTCTTGGATGCCTTGGCCAACCGGCGACCGGCCCTCTTCCAATGCTTGTCTTGTCGTGCGTCGTGCATGCAAAGTAGCAGGTGAAATTTCATTCTCGCCTCACGTCTATTGCCATGCAAGATTGATTAAGTCAAGATTCATCTCATGCATACATCCCAAAGCTAGGCGCATGTTATCTGCATCTGTCGTTTTAGTCTCCTTCGTCTCTCAATTTCAATATAGTACAATTATGCAATCTACATAGCCAATTAGACAGATCAATTTAATTTGGTGGCTTTGCATAGTTACCAACGGGGGTCATAGAAACATGGCTGGCAGTATAAGCCACGATGCTTTCTCTCAATGATCCACCATAGATGGATCTACAAAAAGGTCTATAGTATATACAACACGCTGAGTTTTTTTGGTCTCCAGCATGATTGTTCCCCCACTGGTAGTGCAATATGATTGGTATATAAGTATGTAGACCAGATTTGTTGGACCAAAAGCAGAGGAGATTCATCTTATTTTCTTATCCACTATCATGATCATCTAGCTAGACGGGCACGGAAAATTATTGGAGTATTTCTTTGAGAAAAAAATACTTCGGTCTTCCTAATTACTACACTTCGAATCCATCGTAGTTTTCAGAAATGGGTGGAGTAGTCGGTCTGTTACAGCTTCACCAAATACATTGGAGGATAATTGAAGTGTATAATATAAGTGCATCTCAATTTGAGATAATAAGGAGGTATTTACATTAAACATTAATGTTGCTCTGCACATAATAGATACACCAAGGGATTCTAAACATTAAATAAATTGGATTCTAAATATTTCTTAGCAGGATTTGTACGGTATAAAATGAGAGACCACGGGTGACACATCCCAATGGTGAGTGGAATTAAGTAATTTCTGAGATAAAAAAATACCAGTTAGCATATAGAGTGTTCATTAGCAATAAAAAATAATCAAATTTTAAAAAATAAAATTAATAGAAGAGTGTATTAAAAGCCCTGCAAAAAATCCCTTGCTACAAAATGTTCAGTAAAATAAGTTCGAAGTGGGAGTACAATAATTTAGTTATTTTTCAATGAAAAAATAATGCTTCCATGTATAATATTTTATTCAGAATTAGCTTCTTCAGATTAATATCAGTGTGTTATCCCATGAAACCGTGTCATATACTTATTTAGTGTATATTAATCAGAATTACCTTCTCAGATTTTAACCATTCTATTGACTCCTAAAATGTGCTATAGTTCTTTAAAACGCTTCATCTCAGGCTAATTCCAGCAAAAGATTTAGTTTATGTCAACTTATATTTTTTGATAAAATAATAACACAAAATTAGAGAACTAGAAAATATATATCTTGTAAGCTTAATCAAAATGAGGTCTTACAAGCCGACTACACTGCACATACCCTTTTTCAGTGTGCAACGAGGTCAGCGAGTAAAGTAGTATGGGCATACTTTTTTAACATAAGATGGTCTGATTGTAAACACAGAAAAATAATTTTAGCATAAGCCTTAGCTTATTTATGTGGGAAATATGAATAGACATGCCTCTCGATAATCATGCACCAACCGGCTGGGAGAATATATAGTGTCAACATGCCACAGCTACCTCTCCTCGCCGCTGCCAGAGGCGTCGCCGGGCAAAGCCCGGTGGGCGCGGCGGCGGCGGCGGGGCTCCAAGGTCGCGGTTCTCCTGGGATTTCGGCGGCGGCGCCCGATCTGCAGTTCCCGGCGGCGCAGCGACATGGCGGGGTGGTGGTGGTCGGCGAAGGCAAGGGTGCGTTGGGGCTCGGCCATGGCTGACGGCGGCGTGGTCGTGGCGAGGCTGCAGGAGCGGTGTCCTTGCGGGCTCGATCTGGGCCCGCGATGGGCCGGGCGGGCTGCGGCTGTCGCGTGTGGCGGCGCGCGCTGGCGGTTCCCGGTGTTGAGCTGATGGTTCCCGTCGATGCGCGGGAGTGGGGGCTGCCTCTGTGGAGTGGTTGCAGCGGGGATTCGAGTCTCCGGTGATGCTGATGCGGGTACGACGTGCGGCTCGTGGTGCTCCGCAGTGTCGTGGGCTGGTCGGGGCCGCCGGCTGGCAATGCGCGGTGCTCGTCGATGTGCGGCTGTGGTCCCCGGTAGCTGGAGTGGCGACTCCAGATGGTGGCGCCGGTTGGCGGACGTCTGCTTCTTTGGCTGCAAGGGCGGCGACGAAGCGGACGGCGGTGAAGTGGTGCACGGTGGCCAGTCCGATGTGCTGGCCGAAGGTCTCTCGGAGCTGATCCGGGTGAAAACCTGTTCTTGGCCGTTGGCCGAGCCGGCGATGGTGGTGCTTCGGGCTCCATCCCCTTCTTGAAGGCGTCGTCGAGGTGAAGCTCCATACCTTCGACCTTCTCCGGGGGAAACCCTTGATCTGTTGATCGGATGATGGCGGCGCTCCTGCGTCGTTTCCCTCTTGGGGGCATCATCCTTGGAGTTGTGCATCGGCTGGAGGGACCAGTGGTTGGATTTCGGTGGCGGGTGGAGGTTTCCGTGCGGATGGCTTGCGTGGCAACGATGGTGGTGTTCAGCGCTGGTGTGTTTGCAGCAGGATCTTGTTAGTCGGCTTCTCTTCCGGCGTGTTCGACTCGTCCTCCTCCTTGACTTCCCTTCATATGAAGTCGGAGCTGCAGCCTGGGGGGCGTGTGGCGATGATGACAGCGATGGGCGGTCTCGGCGTGAGGACTTTCGTCGACGCTGGTCCTGCACATCTTCTTCCCAGTGCTCGTCTTCAGAATCGGAGCTGCCAGTCTTCTTCACGATGGGTCGACTGTTTGGCATAGTCCAGCGTGTGCTGGTAGCCAGGTCGGCCGGGTGCGCCTTGGGGGTCTTGTGTGGCCTTGGGCTTGGGTTGTGTGTTCTGGGGGGGTCTTCTGGCCCGTTTGTATCGGTTTTCGCTCGGTTTCCACCTAAAAAACCGGACACCTTCTTCTTAATTAATTGATTGGGGCAATGCTTATTGCCCCCCGTTTCAAAAATAAAAATACAAATAGATATTGGGGAAACAGGGATCAAGATGCGTTAGACGTTTTCAGAGAATATTTAGTTATTATCATTAACAACATAATCATTAAAAAGTCAAAGTTAGACCTTTAGCAGTGTGTCCACATCAACACACCATGTATTTTACAATTAAGAGTATGCTAAATAGGAGGACAAATGTCCACATATTTATGAAATAAAGTCTCTACAATAAAGATGATGATCTCGCATTTACGAGGGCCACTGTGCTAGTTACTAGAAAACACCACTCAACTGTTTGGTAGACCGGTTTTAGATGGATAAAACCCTAAAAAACTTTATAAACCACTAGAGAACACTCCGGGTAAGAAGTGTAAATGCGCCACGCCTCCCCCTCGCGTTTTCTATGGCTGACCGGCTGACTGAGCGTGCCGTGTTCAGACTCACTCGGTAGTCGGTACTGAATACCTGTGTCAGCGTTGCTTTGGTAGCATTCCGCACGTCTTGCAAACTCTGCCAGCTATCCTGCACACGATTGGCTGCATGTGTCTTGTCTTTTCCGCACGCGTATATGAAGCTGATCGCTTTTGTATAGGAAAGCTAGCTCGGCGTACGCTGATTGTCTAGCGAAAGTGTAAAACACGACCTTTCACCCAATCCACCGGGATAAAACTCGAGTAAATCACTACAAATCACTTCTGCCAAACGAGACCTAAAGTGACATCAGATATGAATGATAAACTCTGTAAACCATATACTGAGGAGGAGATCAGAGCTGCCCTATTCCAAATGGGCTCGACAAAAGCGCCCGGACCGGATGGTTTCCCGGCGCTTTTTTATCAAACCCATTGGAAGTTCTTAAAGGAGGAAATTTGTCAGGCAGTGCGGTCGTTTATTGCAGGAGGGGAGGTACCTGATGGTTTTTGTGACTCTGTCGTCGTCCTTATACCGAAAGTTACCAAACCGAAGCATCTAATTTTTTTTCGACCCATTAGTCTGTGTATTGTGATCTACAAGATCGCCTCCAAGGTTTTGGCGAATAGGTTGAAGGTGATTCTGCCCCTGATTATTTCTGAGCATCAAAGTGCTTTTGTTCCAGGCAGGCTCATCACCGACAATGCGCTTATCGCCTTTGAGTGCTTACATTCTATCAGACACCAAGACAGTAAACGACCTTTCTTTGCTCTAAAGATTGACTAGTTGAATGCCCGTGCGTTGCTACGGTCTAGAAACTTCAATCTCATACACTGTTTAAAGTATTTAAAATGCCCATAAAAATTGCACACTTGTGATTGTGTAGTTTGTGCTGATAACAATCTTGGATTTACCTATGAGCAAGGTTAATAGGTTATACCATGCCCATCCCTTGTGTATTATTATATCAGTGAAATATATACTTTTTTCTCTGGAATGTACATTGTGCGCTCTGGTTTTCACTCCTATTTTTTTAGTAGTAAAATTGTCGGGCAACAAATGCAAACAGAAAAATATCCATGCATAAAATGAATAAATGGAGCTAAACCCTAAACCTTAAACTCTAAACGAACAAATGGAGCTACTGAAGTGAATGAACTACTTCCGCTTCAAACCTGGACATTGTACATATTAGATGATCACAAAACATATTGATTTTGCCAAAAAACCAAAGACCAAAGTCCCCAAACATGCCATCATTATCAAATAATTAATTGCAAATTGCGTGTACTACAAATAATGCTAAAAACTAACACTATCAAATGCCAACTTGTTTCATGGAGGAAGGGCAGGTCACACGCTGCCACACATGTCCCTCCATGCCTTCTAATTTTTTCTTAGTTGTCATGATAGACCAAGGATGGCGTGTCAGCAAATTAACAAACTCGTGCATTGGAATAAAAAATGCATTTCAAATAAGGAATTAGGGACTAAAGTAGGTACTCCCTCCGATCGAAAATAAATGTCGATGATTTTGTATTAACTTAGTATAAAATTTGTACTAAGTCATCTACACTTATTTCCGATCAGAGGGAGTACTTCATTTTCTGATTTTATTTCCACTACTTATACGAAGAAGGTAACAGAACACATATCCTATTGACAGCATCTCAATTTATATAGAGATTATGTGAGATGCGACATGCTATACCAAGTCTAATATCCAGACAATCTCTCGTGGGCACAATAAACTCAGTAAAGCCTCTTGAACACTCTCGAATATAATGAAACTTACATGCATTTTATCACCTTTCTGATACTGATCAAAGTTCAGACTGTAGCCTCAGCCTCCCTCCACGTCTGTTATGATGGATATGAATACACCATGAGCATCCATCAGTTCCACGCATGGGGCAATGGTATTATTCTTTCGTACAATCACCTCAATATGCATTAGATAGCAACAGTAAAACAATGAGTGACAATCAATCTTCTCTATTGTATAGGAGCAAAGGTGAAGAAAAAGAAAATCTCTCACGCTCTTGTTCAGGTTGAGAGGGCAAATGAGAAGTAGCATCACGTTTGCTGAAGTGAACGAAGCAGGCAGAATAGAAATGTTAAATATTAGTTACGACTGGGACTGGCAGACAAAAAAGAAACCCACACATCACGATTGCCATACCCTGCATGGCTGCATCTGTACCAAATCCTGGGTACTGACATCTGCCGAGCAGGTTGTATGCGGCGGACTTGTATATGCACGCACCAATTTTGCAAGCCGGGCGTGTAGTACGGAATCTGATATGCAGTCTGGTCGCCGCCTGTTTCACCTCGCTCAAGCGCAGGCGCGCGTTGCCGCTGTCGCCGGAGAAGGACGAAGGTGGAGCATGCGTGCTGCTGTCTAGGCGCGGGAGGAGAGGGCGTTGTGGAGGAGGTCCAGGAGCGGCATAGCGCGGAAGTATCCGTCGATGATGCTGGCGGCAGAGCAGGGTCATGGCGGGGGAGGGGTGAGGTTCAGGATGAAAGTGGCGCGTCCAGCGGTCGTGAGGTGGGTCAGTGGCAATCTCAACGCCGGGGCAGCCAAATCTCGTCGTCGAGGAGGACAGGGATCGATCTAAGTTGGCCCAGTAACGAACCGTTTTCTTTTCACTTCGGGGTGGCAGGAGTGAGTAATTATTTTAAACTCCAGGAGCAATACGGACGAAACGATATAAACCCCTATTTGTTAGGATGGCAAAACGTATTTTGAGTGGATTGAAAGCGTACTTATGAGCCACGGACCATACCTCTAGCAATATTATTAGTAGAGATTATTAGTAGAGATATGATGAAGGCATATGATAGGGTTGAGTGGGACTACCTTCATGGGTGTCTTAGTAAGCTCGGTTTTGCCCCTGAGTGGATCCATGCGGTGATGAGATGTGTCACTTGTGTTCGTTATGCCGTTCGGGTGACTGGCAAACTGACTGATCCGGTGGTTCCTTCGAGAGGCATTCGTCAGGGAGATCCGATAAGCCCCTATTTATTTCTTCTATGCACAGAAGGACTGTCATGTTTACTGCAGAAAAAGGAGGACCGTGGTGAGATCTATGGTATAAAAAATGGTAGACTGGGCCCCCCTATATCCCATTTACTGTTTGCAGATGACAGTATCTTTTTTGCTCGAAGTGATAATAGGTGTGTGGATGCTCTAAAGGACACACTGAAGTTATACTGTGATGGATCTGGCCAGAAGATAAATCTGGAGAAGTCATCTGTGTTCTTCGGTAGCCATTGTGATGATCTGATTAAAGAAAGGGTGAAAGTTAGCCTGGGAGTGCAAAGTGAAATTCTAAATGACTTCTATTTGGGGATGCCTACTTCAGTTGGACGGTCTCCAACAGCAACTTTCAACTTTCTTTATGATATGATCTGGAAACGTATCAATGGGGTGGCGGATAGACCAATGTCTAGAGCCGGCAAGGAAGCCTTTTTGAAGGCTGTTATCCAGGCTATCCCAACTTTTGTTATGAGTTGTTTCCAAATCCCCATAGCCAATTGTGACAAAATGAGGGCTGCTATAGCTAATCAATGGTGGGGTGTGGAAGAAGGAAAAAAGAAGATGCACTGGCGGTCTTGGGAGTGGCTGTCCACACTTAAAGCTCTCGGTGGCATGGGGTTCAGGGACTTGTCCTTGTTTAATCAAGCGATGCTAGGCAGACAGGGGTGGCGGCTTCTCACAAATCCAACATCTCTGTGTGCCCGTGTGCTGAAAGGGAGATACTTCACTCTCACTGATTTTTGGCACGCGCCGAAACCCAGGTCGTCTTCTTATACTTGGAGAAGCATTCTCTTTGGCAGGGATCTTCTCTTGCGTGGTGTTCAGTGGGGCATTGGAGACGGAAAAACTGTCAAGATCACCTCCGATAATTGGATCCCTGACAGGCC
>QXEO01000206.1:319519-341984 GCA_007115705.1 Dactylis glomerata | reverse complement strand
TCAGGCAAGACAGCCACGGCAAATTGGAGTCCCCTTGGGTGGGACCTTACATCGTCACAGAAGTAATACCAGGAGGAGCATATCGACTACAAGACAAGAAGACAGGGAAAGACGAGAGCAACCCATGGAATGCAGAGCAGCTACGGCATTTTTACATGTAGAATAAATCTAGTGGTATCAGTAAACTCGAGTTAACCTTCTGAACCCAGAACATGAGGCCACAGGTCGGGTTCTTTGGGTTGAACTCGACAAAATTGTACAAATATTTTTACTTCTCCGCTCGGGGGCTCCAACCCTCGGGTCGTACGAAAGGAATTTTTATCGTGATGTGGAGATCTTTTTACACTACAAGGTAGTGCAAACAACTCGATATTCTTCAAAATAATTGGTTCGCAAAGAACCCGATATATATAAAGCGTACCTCAGAACAATGACTTATTTTCATGGTACTAGTAAAAACATCAAAACAGAGTATGAATATTCATTACAGATAACACGGCAGCAAGGACATTATCAAACGAAATTACATAAAAAGCACATCCTAATGGAAGTGGACTTCAGCTTCATACTTGTTCTGGCACTGGGTGCCATCATAGATCTTCACGTCAAACTTCGACGTGCCGATGTGGAAGTCGAAGGCCATGAAGAAGCCTTGGTGGATGTCATGGTCTTCTGCAAATTGCGACCAGCCACCCTTCAAGTACTGCTCACCATCGCCATCATACCAAACCTCCACCTCGTATGGAGTCCCACTGCCAGATTGTTCACGGAGAACCGCTTCTCTCAGTTCTCGCCCATCCATGAACTTGGTGAAATTCAGCGGCAGGCGCTGAATTTCACGGCACTGCGCCATGGCAATGCAGAAGAAAGAAAAGATCCTGGGAGGAGCAGCGAGAGCAGCAGGAGGAGGAGCGCTTGGACCTGGGGCAGCGCCAGTCACCTTGGGCTTGTTCTTACTACCAGGTGGGCAGCCGGGACGGTGTTTAACCGGAGCGGCTGATGACGATCCTGCGGCGGCCGGAGTTGTTTTGTTCTTGCTTCCACGAGGGCAGCCCTGACCTCGCAGCACCACCGAAGAGCCAAGGTTCAAACGAGAATCATCTGCGTTGGCCATGTGGGAAAGAGAGAAGGCTGGAAACCCTAGATGAAGAAAGAAGATGATGCGGTGGAGGAGGAATCTGATTAGGGTTTTTACCCTTGACAAAGATGCTTTATTTATAAGCACGTATTATCGGGCCCCCATGCTAAAGCAAGGCCCGTAAACATATTTTACAACGGAGTTAAATTTTGCACACAGCAGACGATAATACCAAAGGAGAAAAAAATAAGAAGAGGAGAGTGTGGTCGCACGATATGAAAAACCTCGCCTTGGACTCGGGGGCTTACAAACAGGAGAAGTTAACAGGAAGAAGAACTGAATTTTGAGCCTATGCTTGACTACAGGTATCCAAACATAGCCTCGAGGGCTACTCCCATCGGGAGCTCTGAGCGCGCACCCGATAGAGAATGAAGTAATCAATAGCGAAGATGAAGAAGGATTATTATACAAACTTCGACTATATAAAATCGACATAATATAGAGCGATTACTCCCATCGGGAGGGAGTTGGAAGAAGTTAATTTAAAGTTTGAAATTCTTTGATTTTATCAGTCAAAACTTGGCTGCGACATAAGATTCTCGAGTTGCGTTATCGCAACGAAACTCGAATGCCGTGATTTATCACGAAGGTAAGACCCCGGGATCCGTCCTGTGTGGCCTGGTATACACACATGGATGTGCTCTGCTAGTATGTATTCGTGCCTACAACACGAAGAAAATCCTGGTGGACGCACTGGGTACCCTGAGAATCACTGGGATTCATTCTTTGTAAGTCCTAAATGCGGCAAAAGAGTGGGTTTGACTGGTATCCCAAATTCAAGTCCAAGGGGATTGAATTTGAAGTAGGTGACAAGTATCTGTTCCGGCAGTTAACTGACCTCTTGATTCGTCAGAGTTGTCAGGCTTGTTCATCAAAACCCCTTGCGAAAAATTATCATGAAAATAAGTCGAAATACCAAGTCAAAGATTTTAAGATATGAAGAAGTCAGAGATACTAATCAAGTCAAAGATTTAAAGATTAGAGATTTAACTCGAATCTGCAATTCTGGTAGAATCTCAGGGGCTACTGACAAGGGTATAGTTAATAGAGCCTGTATGTTGAGTACCCCTGAGGCCCGTTAAGCTAGGCCCAATTGTAATGATAGTTGAGATACGAGTTCTTACCGTATGTCAATATTGTAATCTGTATCAGACCCTACCCGATCCTCGAGACCTGGCCATCTATATATAGGGGCCAGGAGGGGGCGGTGGAGGGCAGATTGAAAGCAAGCCAGATTGAATACCCAAGTTTACTTTCGACACACATCTATTTCGACTAACTTTACCTTCGAGTTCATCCGACGCCCTATCTCCCCGATCCTAAGTCCTTCATTTAGGACATTTGCCGAGCTAACCCTCATCAGTGATGCTTGCTTGCTTCGTGACACTCTAGCAAGGGCGCCATTTACGACACTTGTTGGAGCATCTTCAACTAGTAGCAATGCGGAACCTGCATACAACACAACCAAGAACTTTGCTCCCAACTTACGATGAGGTTGTCAATCTCACCGGTTTGCTATAAATAATGGATTGAGCGTATCGAGTGGAAAACAATAGTAGTATGCGAGAAAGTAAATAGTGCGAATAAAAGTAAACAGTAATAGCAATGTAAAGAAAATTGGACCGGGGTCCACAGTTCACTAGTGGTGTCTCTCCATAAGATAAATAACAACATGCTGGGTAAACAAATTACAGTTGGGCAATTGAGAATAAAGATAACGTGCATATGTCACGAGGATCACTATGAGATTTACTCTGGGCATTACAACAAGATACATAGACCGCCATCCAACTGCATCTATGACTAATAATCCACTCGCGGGGATATCGTCCGAACACCCCTCGAGTATTAAGTTACGAACAACAGATAACTGCATTAAGCAAAGTGTGTAATGTAAAAAAATGAATGTCCTTGGACACAAGAATGTTGTTTTCTCCCTAATGGCAACAGCACATCTACAACCTTAGAGGTTTTTGTCACTCCCCCAGATTAAATAGAGGCATAAACCCAACTATCGAGCATAAATATCCCCTCTTGGAGTCACTAGTATCTACTTGGCCAAGATAGCTACTAACAACGGAGGGCATGCAAGATCATAAACAACATAGAGATAACATAAGATAATATTCAGCACATCAACTTAACATAACACCAATATTCATCGGACCCCAACAAACTGATACGTCTCCAACGTATCTATAATTTCTGATGCTCCATGCTTGTTTTTACACCATTTGCCTAATGTTTCATTACACTTTGTGGCACTTTTATGCATTTTCTGGAACTAACCTATTAACAAGTCGCCACAATGTCAGTTCCCTATTTTCTACTATTTTTGTGTTTCAGAAAAGTTACACAGGAAATATTCTCGAAATTGGACAAAACAAAAGCCATACATCCAGAAATCCACCAAAGCTTCCAGAGATCTGAAGAGGAGATGGAGTGGGGCCACGAGGGGCCCTCACACCAGGGTGGCGCGGCCCAGGCCCTGGCCGCGCCCCCTATGTGTGAGACCACCTCGGTCCACTTCTGACGCTGCCCCTTTGCCTATAAAGACCCCCCGACGGGAAAAACCTAAGTACCCAATCAATTTTCTAGAAACACATCGCGATCCACCGCCGTCATCAACCCGAGATCGGGAGGGTCCTAAAGCTCTTCCCGGCACCCAGCCGGAGAGGGGAATCGCCACCAGAGGTCTTCTTCATCGCCATGCTTGCCACCAGAGTGATGAGTGAGTAGTCTACGTTGGACTATGGGTCGATAGCAGTAGCTAGATGGTTGTCTTCTCCACCATGTGCTTCATGTTTAGATCTCATGAGCTGCCCTACATGATTGAGATCACCGTTATGTAATTCTACATGTTGTGTTTATTGGGATCCGATGAATATTGGTGTTATGATTGTTGGGGATATACCAAATAGGTATACCAGCGACGTAGTCCTAAATCAGCAAGCCAGGGTGGCCCATCAGGGGTGGTATGGCGGATTCGCTATACCGGGCGGCCCAGTTGCTGAAGTTGGCACGGCGGTACTGGACGCAAGCGCTTATGACGGATCCGGAGACAGGTCCACGGCGGGCTACTAGCGGCGAGCCTATGGTGGATCTGGAAGACGGCCCATGGCGGGTGACCTTGTAGCACACGCGTAGGACTTAGTCTAGGACTCCAAGTTGTATCCGCTCCGGTACCAATGTGTTGCCCACGCCAGGCGCCTTTATAAGCCCGGCGTGGAGCAGCCCTTGAGGCATCAGACTAATCTTACGGCCAATCGCATAGCAAAACAGCCAACCTCATCATTGTAACCGAGCACTTGTTGCCATATAGTGAATTATAGCAGCACGTAGGATCTCGCCACCGTCGCGGGATCTGAAGCTGGGTAAACTCGTGCTACCACCGTCCTGGATCGCTCCTCCGTGTTCACCCCCTTCCACAAACTGCCATACCCCTACCTCTATGGCAGATCTGTTGATGAAACCATGACAGTTGGCGCCCACCGTGGGGCTTAACGCGTCTGGAGTGCAGATCCAGGCGGGATCCGCCTTTGCAGGCATCGGCGACACCATCGCCATCGGGCGCGTCCTCTACGATTCTGGCTTCCCCATCATCCCAGCGGATAACCTCTGGGTGCCGGCTAGAGAAGACCCTGCTCGATTCACCGTCATCCCGATTGGAGATATCCATATCTTCATTGGAGAGACAAACCCTACCCCCGCTACGGAAACCAATTTCCGGCGGATTGGTATGGCTAAAATCCCCAGACGGGCCGCTTTCGAGCTGGATACGGAGGAGGAGGACTCATCTGATCTGGAACTTTCCAAGTTGCCCAGATTGGATCTGAAAAGTAATCCCACCCAGCCCGCCCTAGAGGTGGAGGAAGTGGTGGAAGACCGCAGTGAATCCGCCATGAGTAATCTGGCGTTAGAGACACCGTGGTACTGCCTTATTGTGTTCGCAGGTATCACTTCGGGATCTACCTCCAATGGAGAAGATAGCCCAGGTGAATCCATCCTAGAGGCACTTAACGAAAGTGGTGAATCGGATGACTGGGACAGCAAAGGCTATGATTCTGACCATTACGATGCCGCCATGAGAAAGCTCGAGGCGGAATTGGCGCAGCAGGCACTTGAAGAGCAACAAGCAGCGGCCAAGCAGGTGTTTGTCACCAACAAAGGAGATGATGCCGGGCAGACAACTGGCAATCCGCCATCTCAGGTAGTCCACGACGGAGATGCCGGCAATGAGCAGGGTAACCCGCCACCAGCCGCTGATCCCGCCGCGGAGCAACTTCCCGAGATTCATGGCGGTCCCAGGCCGCTACCCGCCATCCCCGAGGACCAGCACCAAGAAGACTTCACGACCCCGCTGGACAAGGTCGTCTACGGAACTCTAGCAGATCCAATCACCCCTGACTATGTCAGAGATGTGAACGATCTCGAGAAGAAAAGGCGAGCACTCCTCAAGGACGCAAAGCGAGTCGAGAAGATGGGCAAGCAGGTTGATGACGACATTGCTAAAGCTCAGGACACGCTGAAGCGCACAAGGAACATGGAGGAGAAGTATGTTACTCTCATCCAGAACCAGGTCAACGAGGGAGGCGACCCGCAGCTGGTACGAAACCTCGAGTTCACCGTACCAACAGCGGAAACTCTGGCCAAGATGTACATCAAGAATCCGCCATATGTGGACAAAAACCGCGATGAAGTTAGGGCTATGCCCATCGAGAACATCGTGGCTGCAAAGGAGCTATTGGAACATAACAAGAGCCCAGCAGCCCTAGAGACGGCGGTTAAACTGATGACCAAAGCATTAGTGCAGCAGGAGAAGGCTACGTTGTCACGGCGGCTCGAATCTGATCCTGCGCTATGCAGGTCCAGTACTGCCTCTAAAGCTCAGGGGGCTAGCAACTATGGTGCACGTCCTGACAACGAATCTCATACCGGATCCTCAGATATCCGAAGAAGAGAAGCTCACGATCGGAGACACACCATCCCAATATCCTCCGATGACAAACCACATGGCAAAGGCCTGCAGAGAAACCCATCGCCACCCTGCAAGAATTACCCAGCTTACGGATACCAACAAACCACTGCTGCTCCTCGCCATAAGACCAACATGTCGCCACCAAAGCATAAGACGTTCGAAGTCCCCAAGGGAGGAATTTTCATACGCGACAATGATGGCAAACGAGGACGAAGCCGTGACGCTGGACGCAGAGATGATCCGCCACGACGGGAAAACAGCAGGGATGGCAGATCCAAGAGAAGGGACCGATCTCGCCATGACGACGGCACGCACCGTGACGGTGACAAAGACAAGAATCGCTCCACTCGCCGTCACGATGACAAAGGGCAAGGCTCCCGCCGCCATGATGATGATCCATCTCCACGAAGAATGGAAGGAAGCCGTCGTAGCTGCAAAGATCAGTCGCAGGATGGCGAGAGAAAAAGATGGCATGACCCTTCACCATCCCCACCAGGGAGCCCCCATGGCGGCGGTGGCGGTGGCAGCGGGCCAGCAAGGTCGCGCAACTCTCGCAAGAATCCGCCAGACCAGAAGCCCTACGACGCCTGTACCCATCTAAATGAGATTGCCAAATCTCAAACGGCCTTCTTCCTCGGCCCAAAGTGCTTTGGACAATGGATTCGTGATGAGCCCATCCCGTATGGGTTCAAAATCGAGAAAAATATCCGCCAGTACAATGGAGTCTGTCGTGGTTCTTACGACACGTATGCCATGAGGGGTACCTCAAGGCGATAGAAAGAGGGGATAGGCGATCTGGTGCCCGGGACGGTGATAGACAGGGATTACCCAGGTTCACGTCCCCGCGGTGGAGGATCGCTACATCCTGCTACAACTCACTATAATGGCACAATGTGTACAGGTTACAATGGTTGTGTTGGTCGCGATGCGATCTGCTATGTCTTAGCTATTCTAGCTATCTCATGGCTAAGTCGTCATGGCCTCAAGGGCTCCTCCACGCCGGCTTATAAAGGCGCCTGGCGTGGGCATCACGGTGGTTCCGGGGCGGATACAATATGGAGTCCTAGACTAAGTCCTATGCGTGTACTATAAGGCAACCCGCCATGGGCCTGTCTTCGGATCCGCCATAAGCTCCTGCGTCCAGTAATCCACCATGGTATGGCAGCATTGAATCTGCCATAAGCTCCTGCCGTCTGGGAATCTGCCATGGCATGGCAGTGTGGAATCTGCCATAAGCTCCTACCGTCTGGGAATCTGCCATGGCATGGCAGCGTGGAATCTGCCATGGCATGGCAGCCTTCAATCCGCCATACCACCAGCAACTAGGCCGCCCGGTTGGCTATCCGCCATACCACCTCCATGGGCCACCCTGGTTTGCCGGTATGAGACTGCGTCACTGGTATACCCGTTTGGTATATCCACAACAGTAGCCCCCGGAGTTCTTTGAGATCTTCTCTTCTGTCTTCATTGCTTGATGGGATTTTTATCTTCGTCTTCATCTTTATCTTCAAGATAGTCACGTGAAAGATCTCGTAGAGCTCCCAAAGAATAAATTTTATCCGCCTAGAACTTTAGGTGGACCAGTGACGTCTCATACTTGCAGGGCAATTCTCCAGATACATGCTGGTATGCTACTGCGAACGAATCCAAGGCGGATAGCTAGTATTTTTTCCGAGCTCAAGGAACGTTCTTTCCAGTATAAGATGTTGCCTCGAGGCTTACCAAACAGTGAGCGCAAAATTATTGCACTGCTTCTGTTTTTGAACTTCGATGCTTTTACACCATGTGTAGCCCCCGAGCGCCATGGCGGGTTCTCATAGAGAATCCATCAGGGTGCTCTTAGAGAAACTACTTAGAATATTTAGCCTGTAGCCCCCAAGCACCGCTACGCGATTTTCCTAGCGGTGCTCTCAGAAGACTTAGGATTTTTTGCTAGTTGTAGCCCCCGAGCGTTATGGCGGATTTCTATCCAGCATAGGGCTCTAAGAGAACTACGTAGCTAAAATGTGATGAGTAGCCCCCGAGCGTTATGGCGGATTTCTATTCGGCGCAATGCTCTAAGAGAACTTCACAAAACTTAGCATCGATGTAGCCCCCGAGTGTCAAGGTGGAATTTACTTGAAAATCCGGCTTGATGCTCTTAGAGAACTTCACCAGTTATGAGATCAACATATTATGGTCGCAGCCCCCGGGCGGCCAGCTCCATGGCGGCCGGCTCCAAGGTGACCTCAAGGCATCCTGCTCCATGGCGGTCTCAAGGCATCCTGCTCCATGGCGGTCTCAAGGCATCCTGCTCTATGGCGGACTGCTCCAAGGTGGCCGCTCCATGGCGGACTCAAGGCGGTCTGCTTCATGGCGGACTTCTCCAGGGTGCCGCTCCATGGCAGATTTGGGCTGCCATCGAAAGTGACCGCTTCATGGCAGATTTGGGCTGCCATCAAAGGTGACTGCTGCATGGCAAATTTGGGCTGCTGTCGACAGTGACTGCTGCATGGCAGATTTGGGCTGCTGTCGACAGTGGCCGCTACATGGCAAATTTGGGCTGCTGTCGACAGTGACTACTGCATGGCAGATTTGGGCTGCTGTCGACAGTGGCCCCTACATGGCAAATTTGGGCTGCTGTCGACGGTGGCCGCTGCATGGCAGATTTGGGCTGCCATCAAAGGTAGCCCCCGGGTATTTGAGCTGAATGGCTCGAAAACACCTCAGATCGGGCACCAGCAAAGCGTCCAAGCGTCATATGTACCTGTGACATGAAAACAAAACACAATTGTATTAAATCGTTCTTGTGTTCAACAAACAAATGCAAGGCGGGTAAAACACGGCCATTGAACAGATGTTTTAAAGCTGAAACTATGCAGCAGTTGAACAACATAAAACTGTCAAGGCGGAAAAACTCGACTATCTTGAACAGTTCATGTGCATTAATATATTTTAAGCAAGTGCTGGTTTATCCGTTCTTCCGGTTTATATGCTTGACTTTTCGTGAGATGGCAAACTTTTGCACGAACAATCCGCCAAGGCGATAGCGCTTAATAGCAGCCGTCCAAAACCTTGGAAATGGATGGCGGCTTTAAAGTGCCAAAATGTCACTACTCGGGAATCCACATATAAAACATCAGAAAACGTGTAGGCCAGAAAACTTAAGCTAACGCCGGATGGCGGATTTTTGCATGATACCAGCGCCTTTAGAGGCAAGCCAGTCAAAATTTTACTCACGAGCGCAAGGCAAATCGTGGAAAAGTTATGATCAAAACGAAAGCGGTAAAAGACTCAGAATATGAGTGAACCAATCTTTATCTCATGATCATAAACAAATAATAAATATAAAATATAAATAGGGACTTAGCTGTTTAAACAAAGTCAATGTGGGTCGCGACGAAGTAGTCCGCGATGGCAGAAAAGCCGGCTATGGCGGAGAGCAATCCGTAGCAGCGACGAAGTTGATGATGGCAGAAACCAAAATCTTAAACACAAGAGGCTAGGCCGGCCTTTGTGAAGGATTATGTGCGACGGCGGCGAAGCCAGCGACGCCGAGCATGTATTGAGATGTGGCGGATGGCGGTATTGTTCACGGCGGACTCAAAGTTGCAGCCCAGCGACGATGAAGTATTCTGCCTTCCAACAATGAAGTATAAATTCTGCCATAGCGGTGAAGCCGGCTGTGGCTAAATAAATCTGTGGCGACGGCAAAGCTAGCAGCACCTAGCAGATGTGGAGACGTGGCAGCTACGACGACGGAAAACGGCTGCGCGGTAATCCGCAGCGATGCCGAAGCGAGCCGTAGCAGAGGTACATGGCAGCAATCGGCAGGACAAAGTCAGAGCCGGCCGCCAGTCCAAAGGGCCTTGAAGTAGTGGTTATCTGCGGCGGCGGCGGCGAGGCCAGCGACGTCGAGCAGAGGTAGTGATATGGCAGATCGACAATCAGATACAATCGGCGCCGCCTCGAACACAAGGGATCATGACAATCCGCCAGTGTGAGGGCTGTTACGTCGAGCTCCCGATTGCCTAGCCTGCGGCGGTAATGAACTTTCTGCCGGTGTTGTAGATGAAAGCGATCCGATCCGACCGCCATTGAAGACGGTGAGAAATCCGCCCGGATCGATTCCAGACGCCCTTGCCCCACGGTGGGCGCCAACTGTCGTAGTTCTTACGACACGTATGCCATGAGGGGTACCTCAAGGCGATAGAAAGAGGGGATAGGCGATCTGGTGCCCGGGACGGTGATAGACAGGGATTACCCAGGTTCACGTCCCCGCAGTGGAGGATCGCTACATCCTGCTACAACTCACTATAATGGCACAATGTGTACAGGTTACAATGGTTGTGTTGGTCGCGATGCGATCTGCTATGTCTTAGCTATTCTAGCTATCTCATGGCTAAGTCGTCATGGCCTCAAGGGCTCCTCCACGCCGGCTTATAAAGGCGCCTGGCGTGGGCATCACGGTGGTTCCGGGGCGGATACAATATGGAGTCCTAGACTAAGTCCTATGCGTGTACTATAAGGCAACCCGCCATGGGCCTGTCTTCGGATCCGCCATAAGCTCCTGCGTCCAGTAATCCACCATGGTATGACAGCATTGAATCTGCCATAAGCTCCTGCCGTCTGGGAATCTGCCATGGCATGGCAGCGTGGAATCTGCCATAAGCTCCTACCGTCTGGGAATCTGCCATGGCATGGTAGCGTGGAATCTGCCATGGCATGGCAGCCTTCAATCCGCCATACCACCAGCAACTAGGCCGCCCGGTTGGCTATCCGCCATACCACCTCCATGGGCCACCCTGGTTTGCCGGTATGAGACTGCGTCACTGGTATACCCGTTTGGTATATCCACAACAGTAGCCCCCGGAGTTCTTTGAGATCTTCTCTTCTGTCTTCATTGCTTGATGGGATTTTTATCTTCGTCTTCATCTTCATCTTCAAGATAGTCACGTGAAAGATCTCGTAGAGCTCCCAAAGAATAAATTTTATCCGCCTAGAACTTTAGGCGGACCAGTGACGTCTCATACTTGCAGGGCAATTCTCCAGATACATGCTGGTATGCTACTGCGAACGAATCCAAGGCGGATAGCTAGTATTTTTTCCGAGCTCAAGGAATGTTCTTTCCAGTATAAGATGTTGCCTCGAGGCTTACCAAACAGTGAGCGCAAAATTATCGCACTGCTTCTGTTTTTGAACTTCGATGCTTTTACACCATGTGTAGCCCCCGAGCGCCATGGCGGGTTCTCATAGAGAATCCATCAGGGTGCTCTTAGAGAAACTACTTAGAATATTTAGCCTGTAGCCCCCGAGCACCGCTACGCGATTTTCCTAGCGGTGCTCTCAGAAGACTTAGGATTTTTTGCTAGCTGTAGCCCCCGAGCGTTATGGCGGATTTCTATCCAGCATAGGGCTCTAAGAGAACTACGTAGCTAAAATGTGATGAGTAGCCCCCGAGCGTTATGGCGGATTTCTATCCGGCGCAATGCTCTAAGAGAACTTCACAAAACTTAGCATCGATGTAGCCCCCGAGTGTCAAGGTGGAATTTACTTGAAAATCCGGCTTGATGCTCTTAGAGAACTTCACCAGTTATGAGATCAACATATTATGGTCGCAGCCCCCGGGCGGCCAGCTCCATGGCGGCCGGCTCCAAGGTGACCTCAAGGCATCCTGCTCCATGGCGGTCTCAAGGCATCCTGCTCCATGGCGGTCTCAAGGCATCCTGCTCTATGGCGGACTGCTCCAAGGTGGCCGCTCCATGGCGGACTCAAGGCGGTCTGCTTCATGGCGGACTTCTCCAGGGTGCCGCTCCATGGCAGATTTGGGCTGCCATCGAAAGTGACCGCTTCATGGCAGATTTGGGCTGCCATCAAAGGTGACTGCTGCATGGCAAATTTGGGCTGCTGTCGACAGTGACTGCTGCATGGCAGATTTGGGCTGCTGTCGACAGTGGCCGCTACATGGCAAATTTGGGCTGCTGTCGACAGTGACTACTGCATGGCAGATTTGGGCTGCTGTCGACAGTGGCCCCTGCATGGCAAATTTGGGCTGCTGTCGACGGTGGCCGCTGCATGGCAGATTTGGGCTGCCATCAAAGGTAGCCCCCGGGTATTTGAGCTGAATGGCTCGAAAACACCTCAGATCGGGCACCAGCAAAGCGTCCAAGCATCATATGTACCTGTGACATGAAAACAAAACACAATTGTATTAAATCGTTCTTGTGTTCAACGAACAAATGCAAGGCGGGTAAAACACGGCCATTGAACAGATGTTTTAAAGCTGAAACTATGCAGCAGTTGAACAACATAAAACTGTCAAGGCGGAAAAACTCAACTATCTTGAACAGTTCATGTGCATTAATATATTTTAAGCAAGTGCTGGTTTATCCGTTCTTCCGGTTTATATGCTTGACTTTTCGTGAGATGGCAAACTTTTGCACGAACAATCCGCCAAGGCGATAGCGCTTAATAGCAGCCGTCCAAAACCTTGGAAACGGATGGCGGCTTTAAAGTGCCAAAATGTCACTACTCGGGAATCCACATATAAAACATCAGAAAACGTGTAGGCCAGAAAACTTAAGCTAACGCCGGATGGCGGATTTTTGCATGATACCAGCGCCTTTAGAGGCAAGCCAGTCAAAATTTTACTCACGAGCGCAAGGCAAATCGTGGAAAAGTTATGATCAAAACGAAAGCGGTAAAAGACTCAGAATATGAGTGAACCAATCTTTATCTCATGATCATAAACAAATAATAAATATAAAATATAAATAGGGACTTAGCTGTTTAAACAAAGTCAATGTGGGTCGCGACGAAGTAGTCCGCGATGGCAGAAAAGCCGGCTATGGCGGAGAGCAATCCGTAGCAGCGACGAAGTTGATGATGGCGGAAACCAAAATCTTAAACACAAGAGGCTAGGCCGGCCTTTGTGAAGGATTATGTGCGACGGCGGCGAAGCCAGCGACGCCGAGCATGTATTGAGATGTGGCGGATGGCGGTATTGTTCACGGCGGACTCAAAGTTGCAGCCCAGCGACGATGAAGTATTCTGCCTTCCAACAATGAAGTATAAATTCTGCCATAGCGGTGAAGCCGGCTGTGGCTAAATAAATCTGTGGCGACGGCAAAGCCAGCAGCACCTAGCAGATGTGGAGACGTGGCAGCTACGACGACGGAAAACGGCTGCGCGGTAATCCGCAGCGATGCCGAAGCGAGCCGTAGCAGAGGTACATGGCAGCAATCGGCAGGACAAAGTCAGAGCCGGCCGCCAGTCCAAAGGGCCTTGAAGTAGTGGTTATCTGCGGCGGCGGCGGCGAGGCCAGCGACGTCGAGCAGACGTAGTGATATGGCAGATCGACAATCAGATACAATCGGCGCCGCCTCGAACACAAGGGATCATGACAATCCGCCAGTGTGAGGGCTGTTACGTCGAGCTCCCGATTGCCTAGCCTGCGGCGGTAATGAACTTTCCGCCGGTGTTGTAGATGAAAGCGATCCGATCCGACCACCATTGAAGACGGTGAGAAATCCGCCCGGATCGATTCCAGACGCCCTTGCCCCACGGTGGGCGCCAACTGTCGTGGTTCTTACGACACGTATGCCATGAGGGGTACCTCAAGGCGATAGAAAGAGGGGATAGGCGATCTGGTGCCCGGGACGGTGATAGACAGGGATTACCCAGGTTCACGTCCCCGCAGTGGAGGATCGCTACATCCTGCTACAACTCACTATAATGGCACAATGTGTACAGGTTACAATGGTTGTGTTGGTCGCGATGCGATCTGCTATGTCTTAGCTATTCTAGCTATCTCATGGCTAAGTCGTCATGGCCTCAAGGGCTCCTCCACGCCGGCTTATAAAGGCGCCTGGCGTGGGCATCACGGTGGTTCCGGGGCGGATACAATATGGAGTCCTAGACTAAGTCCTATGCGTGTACTATAAGGCAACCCGCCATGGGCCTATCTTCGGATCCGCCATAAGCTCCTGCGTCCAGTAATCCACCATGGTATGGCAGCATTGAATCTGCCATAAGCTCCTGCCGTCTGGGAATCTGCCATGGCATGGCAGCGTGGAATCTGCCATAAGCTCCTACCGTCTGGGAATCTGCCATGGCATGGCAGCGTGGAATCTGCCATGGCATGGCAGCCTTCAATCCGCCATACCACCAGCAACTAGGCCGCCCGGTTGGCTATCCGCCATACCACCTCCATGGGCCACCCTGGTTTCCCGGTATGAGACTGCGTCACTGGTATACCCGTTTGGTATATCCACAACAGAGTCGATAGGCCTTTGACTTGGCTACAAGATTACTTCAACGCAGTACAATTTGCCGGGGGATCTCCCAATGTTGCTGTCCGCTATTTGCCCCTGATGCTATCCGGCACCGCGAGGCAATGGATCAACGACTTGGCAAAAAACTCCATCCAAACCTGGTTCGATATGCAAACTGCGTTCACCGAAAATTTCGAGGGGACTTACAAGAGACCCCACAACATTGGTGACCTCCAACGGTGCCGACGAGCCGATGACGAGACCTCTCGTACTTTCCTCGCGCGATGGCTGGATATGAAGAACTCCTGTGAAGGGGTCACTGACGAATCCGCCATCCTCGCATTTATTGACAGTTTGGAGAGAGGCCAACTGCTCCGCCATCGCCTGTTGCGAGAAAAGAACGAAGGGAAGTTAACCCTAAACTCCATGATCACCATCGCAAGCAACTACGCGGCCGCCGACGACGACGCCCGCGAATCTCTGAAGGCTTCTGCCATCCAGAACACTGGAAAGCGGAATAGCAGTAACAAGCGGAAGAATCCGCCAGAAGAGCCTCAGGCCCCGGATATGGTCGCCACAACCTTTGCTGACAAGGGTCAAAATAGCCAGCGCGGCCGAGGACGCGGAGGTGGCGGTGGCCAGCCGCGGAGTTCCGCAACTCCCGCTTTGGCGCCATCCGCCCCCGTGTCCTACGATGAATACCGCGATATGCCATGTTTGCCCATCGTGACGCGTCGGGAAAGTGCAACTACACCAACCGGAACTGCAAGTTTGTCAACAACCTCAAGGCGGATCAAGAAGCTGGCTTCAAGCGCAGCCGGCGACAATGGCCTCGTGGCAAAGGAAAAGCGGACAAAGATAAGGAGTCCAGGGATGGCAGTGATATGGACGAAGACCCTGCGCCCAAACCCGTCGAAAAGGCAGAGGGTGGTGCTGGCAAGGGTAACCCAATCAAGGAAAAAAAAGGTGCCTTTCACACATTCCTTGGACCCCCCACGGCTAAGGCACAGAGAGCTGCTATGCGCTCACTTAACGCCACCGTGCCAAAAATCCGCCAGTACGTCAGATGGTCCGAAGTACCGGTGCACTGGAGCCGCGATGATCATCCAGAGCACATCCCAGATGGCTATTATGCCATGGTGGTATGCCCTGTAATTCATGGCTATGAGTTCTCCAAATGCTTAATGGATGGCGGCAGCAGCCTGAACATCATGTACGTGGAAACGCTAACAAAGCTCGGCCTTACCAAGACCCAACTCCGACATAGCGTGGTCACCTTTTACGGGGTGGTTCCTGGTCGCCAAGCTAAGTCCCTCGGGTCCATCACACTCAAGGTTGCCTTCGGTAGTGAGGAAAACTACAGAGAAGAGCCCATAACCTTTGAGGTGGTCCCGTTCAAAAGCACTTACCACGTGATCTTCGGGCGCCCCGCCTTCCACAGCTTCCATGCAAGGCCATGCTACATCTACAATCAACTGAAGATGCCAGGACCGGATGGCATAATCACCGTTTATGGCAGCTTTAGAAAGGCAAAGGAGTGCGAGGAAGGAGAAGCCGCCTTTGCGGAAGCAGTGTTCTTCGGCGAGGAGTTCAAAGAAATCCATGCCGCTATGGACCCCGCGGAGATGCCGGCATCCAAGCAGGAGGTTTCCGCCTCCCCGCCCACCTTCAAGCCTACAGTCGATACAAAACAGGTGGAACTTGTCGCTGGCGATGCCGCCAAGACCACCGCCATTGGGACGAATTTGTCCCCCGCATAGGAAAGCGCACTCGTCGAGTTCCTCCGTGAGAACCGGGACATCTTCGCATGGCAACCATCTGACATGATGGGTGTACCCAGGGAACTCGCCGAGCACGCTCTGCAGATAATTCCTGGCTCAAAGCCAGTAAGACAAGCCATGAGACGCTTTGGCGATGAAAAGCGCCGCACCATAGCAAAGGAGATTTCCAAGCTGTTGAAAGCAGGCTTCATCAAGGAAGTGATACATACTAAGTGGGTGGCGAATCCGGTGCTAGTTCCTAAGAAAAAACACAAAAGTTCTGCGCATGTGTGTAGATTACACTGGCCTGAACAAAGCATGTCCAAAAGACCCTTTTCCCTTGCCTCGCATTGACCAAGTCATTGACTCGACGGCGGGATCGGAGCTACTGTGTTTCTTAGATGCCTACTCCGGATACCACCAGATCAAGATGAAAAAGTCCGATCAGCTCGCTACGTCGTTCGTAACACCTTATGGCACATATTGCTATGTCACAATGCCATTCGGTCTAAAAAACGCAGGAGCAACGTATCAGCGCACCATGCAAAAGTGCCTGGCGGATCAAATCGGACGAAATATCCACGCATACATGGACGACATCGCAGTTATGTCTAAGAAGCAAGATGGCCTTATAGCGGATTTGCAAGAGACATTTGACAATCTCAGGAAGTACAACATGATGCTTAACCCAACGAAGTGCGTCTTCGGGGTCCCAGCTGGACAACTCCTAGGATTCATCATCTCCCACCGCGGAATTGAGGTTAACCCAGAGAAGATCAAGGCAATCCTCGACATCTCCCGGCCCATCAACCTAAAAGACGTGCAGAGACTCACAGGCTGCGTAGCAGTAGTGAGCAGATTCATCAGTCGTCTTGGCGAGAAGGCTTTGCCACTCTACAAGCTGATGAAGAAATCAGACGAATTCGTCTGGACCGACGAGGCAGACGCTGCACTTAAGGATCTGAAGAGAGTGTTATCCACCGCACCAGTCCTAGCGGCACCCGAAGACCAGGAACCCATGTTACTATACATGGCGGCAACCAATAGGGTGGTCATCATTGTCATGGTGGTAGAGCGTAAGGAAGAAGCGCAGGAGTATGGCGTACAGCGACCAGTCTACTATGTCAGCGAGGTCCTGACGGAATCCAAGCAGCGCTACCCTCACTACCAAAAATTGGCATACGGAGTTTTCCTAGCTTCTCGTAAGTTAAGGCATTACTTCTATGACCATAAGATCACAGTGGTGAGCAAAGCCCCACTGAAGGACATCATCAACAACAGCGACGCAACAGGGCGAGTTGCGAAGTGGGGCATTGAATTGGCCTCTTTCGACATTGACTACAAGCCTCACACCGCCATCAAGTCTCAGGCTTTGGCGGAGTTTATGGCGGATTGGAAGGAAGCGCAGGAGACTACACCCGTCCCAGAACCAGAGCATTGGGTGATGCACTTTGATGGCTCAAAGTTGCTACACGGCTCGGGGGCTGGAGTGACACTCAAATCTCCCAAGGGAGATGAGCTAAGCTACGTTCTCCAGATTCACTTCCCCACCACCAACAACATCGCGGAATATGAAGCTCTACTACACGGGCTACGTGTCGCAAAGGAGATCGGCGTACAACACATCATGTGCTGTGGAGACTCTGACCTTGTGGCTCAGCAGGTGGCTGGCACATACAAAGCTCGGAATGAAGTAATGGCGGCATACAGGGACGAAGTGGATGAGATGGCCAAAAGTTTCCTCGGCTACGACATAAAGCATGTACGGCGAGAAGATAACATGGCAGCCAATACCTTGTCCAAACTGGGATCCAGCCGTAAGGCAGTTCCGCCAGGCGTATTCCATGAGCATCTGCGCGTACCATCAGTTAAGATGGTGGATCCAGAAAATCCGGAGATAGCGAGCTCCCCTGTTATGGCGGTTTTGCCAAGCAATCCGCCATGGGCAGAGCCCTACCTGGAATTTCTGACGACCAAGAAGCTTCCCGAAGACGAAGTCCAAAAAAGACAAATCGAGCGTAGAGTCAAAGCGTACACCATCATAGATGGCCAACTCTACAAACGGAGCACCTCGGGAGTTTTCATGAAGTGCATATCCCAAGAGGATGGAATCGAAATACTAAGAGAGATCCACGAAGGCGAATATGGGCATCATGCCGCCGCTAGATCCCTCGTAGCCAAGGCATTCCGCCATGGATTCTACTGGCCAATAGCCAAGGCAGATGTGGACCGCATTGTGGAGCTCTGCCACGGTTGCCAGATGTACTCCAAGCAAACCCATATGCCCGCCACAGCACTGCATACGATCCCTATAACTTAGCCCTTCGCAGTCTGGGGGCTGGACATGGTGGGTCCGCTAAAAACAGCACCTTCGGGATTTACGCACCTTTTGGTAGCGGTAGACAAATTCACGAAGTGGGTGGAAGCTAAGCCCATCAGAAAACTTGATGGCAAAACCGCCCTAAAGTTCGTCAAGGACATTGTGGTCAGATTCGGCATCCCACATAGCATCATCACCGATAATGGCACAAACTTGTCTCAGGGAGAAGTTGAAGAATACCGCCATCACAACGGAATCCGGCTTGACCTAGCATCGGTGGCACATCCACAGTCTAATGGCCAAGTTGAGCGGACCAACGGACTAATCATGTCAGGGATCAAGCCACGCCTAGAAGCACCGCTACATAGAGCAGCTGGAGCCTGGGCAGAGGAGTTACCATCTGTACTGTGGAGTCTACGGACCACGCCAAACAGATCAACCGGCCTTACCCCTTTCTTCTTAGTCTACGGAGCAGAGGCAATCTTGCCAAGTGATGTTCAGTATGATTCTCCAAGAGTCGAGGCCTACAAGGAAGAAGATGCAGAAGCATCCAGACAACTATCTGTGGACCTGCTGGAAGAAGAGCGTGACCTAGCAGTCCAGAGATCCGCCATCTACCAGCAGAATCTCCGCCGCTATCACAGCAGGCGAGTTCGCCAACGCTCGTTCAAAGAAGGTGACCTGGTGCTACGTTTGAAACAGCAGAAGTCCCACAAGCTATCCCCGCCTTGGGAAGGACCCTTCGTCATCAGCAAAGCTCTACTGAATGGTTCCTACTACCTCGTTGATATTCGCGAGCTAGATAAGCAACCAAGTAAGAAGCGCAAACGAAGAGACCCTGACGATATCTACGACGAGACAGATCGTCCATGGAACATCGCACAGCTACGTCCTTTCTACACTTAGCATTTCTCTAGCTATGTAACAGGCACCTCTATATGATCAATGAAATAAAGCATTTGGTTCACTCTTGATTTTTTCTGAGTCTTTTACCTCCTTTATTGTTCATTTAGATCGTATAGAACCTTTTGCGCAATTGTGCTTTGCACTTGCGTCTCTTTTAAATCCGCCATAAGCGGTCCGCGTAGCTTTTTTATGTTTTGATCTTCATTCGATGTTCTCTGTGTGGATTCCAGAGTAGTGACTTTTTGATGATCTAAGCCGCCATCTGCTCAGGGTTCTGGACGGTTGCTATTAAGTATCGTCGCCCTAGCGGATTGTTCGTGCAAAGATTTCGCCATCTCACGAAAAGTCAAGCACAGAGAGCCGGATGGCGGATCGCATAATCCTACGCGTGAATTTTTTTCTAAGTGTTGTTTTTTGGGCATGGCAAAAACTGCAAGTTGCATAAAACTAGGCCTGGCAGTTTCTTCGCGCAATTAAACCACTTCATAAAAAACAAACTGCAAAAGTTCACAAGCATTCCACTGATCCACCACAAGCAGATCAGTCACAGTGCAGACACATCACACGCAGTTTAAGTTTAAATTACAGACCCACTCAGGGGCCGAATTGATGCAAAGTATTTTTTCCTGCCATATTGCAGGGCACATCTCAAGAGGATGGCGGAACCTTGGAAGACACCTCATCACCACCATCACCACCTGCTGTAGCCGCGGAGGCTGATGCCGAAGCCTAGCTTGGCGACCCTGGCAGCTCGTATGCTTCATAGTATACGTTCAACTGAGTGACAAGGGCGCACAGTTGATCGTATCCAAGCACGCTCTGCCAGATGGCGGCCTCGTCCACCGGCGCGCCGTCCTCGCCGCTCTCAGGGATGCCGGAGGTGAGCTGGTCCAGGTCCATCTCGAGATAGTGGGCCTTCGCCAAGGTCAACGCTGTCCTAGCACCACCCCGAGCAGAGGACAGCTTCCAGTCCGCCACCAGCCCTGGCACCAGTAGCAGCTTCTGTGTAAGCGCGATGGCGGAAAGGATGGAAGAACCCGCTATCTGCAGGCTCCCGCACGCTTGGCGACCAGCGCTGAGAAGGCCATCAAGCTCCTTCCTCACTGCGTCGGTGGCCATGCGCAAGCCCTCAGCGGTGTCCATCTCGCTTTGCCCCAAGGAAGCTGCATGGCGGAAAGAAGAAGATGCGTCACGGACTGCATAGCAAAAATTGAAAAACAAGTTATAAGAAGTGGTACCTAGCAAGTTGTCTTGGAAGTGATGGAGGAGCTCGTTAAAGCCTTCACGCCGCTTCTCAAAATCAGCGGCGGCTTTGCGGAGGTCCGCTATCTCCTTGTCCTTCTGCTTGCCCTGGTTCTCCTGGTCCTTCAGCTGCTTCTTGAGGGTGGCGTTTTCAGCCAGCGATTTCCGGAGCTGTTCATTCAGCCCATCCATCGCAATGGCGTGGCCTTTCTTCATCCCCTCAAGTGTGGACTTGAGCTTGGTAGCGTCTATATGGCGAAATCTTGTCAACTCAGCATTGATTGAATAAGCATAAAGGAAACTTAAGGTAGATTACCGCTATTCTCAAGCTGCTGCCGCAAATCCGCCACAAGAGCGCCTTTCTCCGCCAGCTCCTTCTCCTGCGAGCTGATGACCTAGACCAGGTCCTCCACCACCTTCTTGTAGTTCTGGCAAAATTTGAAGTGTTAGTCACTCTTAGAGCATCATGATAGATAGAATCCGCCATGACGCTCGGGGGCTACTCATGTTGATTTTTTAGTCACTCTTAGAGCATCCTGATGAAGTATTATCCGCCATGATGCTCGGGGGCTACTTATGCTGATTTTTTCTCCTAAGAGCTTTATGCTGGATAAATATCCGCCATAACGCTCGGGGGCTACTCAGTATGAAAATTACGTTCTCTATAGAGCACTGTGTGAACCACCAGCGCTCGAGGGCTAAGCTATTCTAAAAACTTACAGAAGTCAACCTTGGAGCCCCATAGCGGATTAAATTTGCGAATCCGCCATGGCGCTCGGGGGCTACTGGGAGTACATACCTTCTTCATAGTTGATGTTTTCTCAACAAAAGCGGCAATGCCGCTGGACAGCTGGTTGCTGGCATCTTCCTGGCTAGAAATAAGATTGACGACCTCAAGTTGCTTCTGTCTCTAGTATAAGCTACCCCCAGACGGAGTATCCGCCACTTGACCCTGAGAGCCAGAAGCCTTTTCGCTTTGGACGACATCATTAGCCGCAGCTTCAGTCGTTGGGTTGATTTCTGGCATTGGGTCAAACTGACCACCAGCATCCTCCATATCAATATCGATACGAACAGAGGAGGGGGCTGGTGCATCAGGGGTGTGCGGGATAGCGGCAGGGGAGGGCTTAGCTCGCTTGGATGATGGCTCCTTGACAGTAGGCTTCTTTCTTCTGAGGAAAAAGGTGATTAGAGATGGAAAGCAGCAATAATGGAGGATGTCCAAAGATTACCTTGACTTGGGCAGATTGATGGTAGCGGTATTCTCGGATGGCGTTTCTAGCTCCGCCCTGCGTTGGGCTTCGAAACGGCGGGAATCAGCAGGTTTCCCGCCACCACCGCGAGTTTTCCCGCTACCGCCCCGTTTCTTGGAAATCACTTTCTCTTGGGTCGTATGGGCTGTATCCTCCACATTCCCCGCCATCTCCTCTTTGTTTCCGCTAGAGTGAACAACTTCCTCTTTAGCGGCAGATTTGAGGTTGGAGCGGCGAAGGGGATGGGCAAAAGTGAGCAGGACCAAGTGATTTGAGCTAATAAGAAGAAAAAAGTTATGTCCTATAAAATATAAGGATATTGTATAGTGCTATAGCGGAATAGGGAACTTACCGAAGGACAGGTGCCATTCTCAAACATAGCCATGCCAAACTTCAAGGGTTTCTTCCTGGGAGACTTCATCAGAGAACGAATGCGCTTCTCGACTACCTTAGGGCCCAGCTCCTGGTCCGAGCAACGCATGCCATCATTTGCACCAGTATACTTGTGCATCAGGCAATCGCGGTGTTTGCAGTGGCTGGATCCGCTGGGATATCCAGCAGTTGATGGTGTCATCCCCCTTCAAGCCATCCACAGATAGCTTTGGCAATCCGCCGA